>WTSP01017805.1:28262-84002 GCA_025331215.1 Actenoides lindsayi | reverse complement strand
CGCGACCGATTGGTCCCGAGGGGACGGACGGCTGGCGGGTGTGGGGAGAAGCTGTCGGGGGTGGGGGGGCAGGGGGCTGCCCATACAAAGCGGCCACTTAGGAGCGGAGGGAGCCGCGGCCACTGCGGTCACGCTGGGGCTGAGCGGAGCAGGGGCCGCGGGCAGCCCGGCCGGCCCCTTGTTTACCGCAGAGCCGGGGGGAAGGTGGTGCCTTGGGCGGCCGCGCTTCCCCTCGGGAGCCGCCGTTCCGCTGGCGTGCCGGGCTGTTTATAGCATAACTCTGGGTAACTCATTGACCTCCACGCCGGCAGCTCTGCTGGGAAGCGGAGGTTCCCAAGATGATAAGCCGCTCTTGGAAGAAATTCCTTTCCTCGCGCGAGGGCGTGGCGGCGCTGGGCACGCCGGCCCGGCCTCGGCAACACGTACGCAGCCCTGGTCCGTGCACACGCTCGGGCGCGCAGGCAGCGTTCCCCTGGGGGGACCCGGCTCGGGGAGAGGCTGGAGCTTCGCGGCCAAGAGTTGTCCCGGAGGGAAGCGGTGCCGGGAGGGCAGAGCGAGGGGCCCCGCGCAGGTGGGTGTGGAGGAGCTCGCACCGCTCTGTCCCTGGCAGCGGCCGCGCTGGGTCTCTGCCGGGGGCCGGGGGCCGGGGGCATGGCCGTGCCCTTCGGCCCCAGCCCGGGACCTGGCCGGAGCGGGGCCGGGCGGTGAGGGACGCGGCTGCGTCAATCCGGGCTGGGGCAGAGGCTGCCTTCGTGGTCCCGGCTGAATTTGAGGCTCGGACACGGTGGTCATGAGCACAGTGGTGAAGGACAGGTTTGTTCTGTGTCCTTTGGACCCAGGAACCGATAGGAGAAGGGCAGGAGGAATTTCAGCGGACACGCTGGGTTTAGGAAAGTGTCTTTGGTCCCAGGGAAGGGTGCTGCTGCGTGACAGCTCTGGAGACCAACAGTGTCTGTAGCAGCTACGTCTCCCGAGGGGTGCCCAGGCAGTCGTGCCGCCTGGCGTGCCATGCCCTGGAGGGAAGCGTGGCTGGCTGGCACTCCGCCTGCAGAGGCTGCCCGGCTGGCGTGGCTACACTGGGCTCGCAAAGGGACGAATAACCCTGGGGATCTGGCGCAGGCAGAGAACCCCCAAGCCAGCACAGGCTGATGAGGACCCTGGGAAATCACTTCTGTACTCGTTAGGACCAGGCTTTTCCAGGGTAGCCAGGCTGAGGGCTTCAGCAGCAGCAATGGGGGCTCTCCAGGGGAGATACGGGGTGGTAAGCAGCAGGGTAGGGAGTAGAACAGGAGGTTTTTGGGTCGTTGGCTAAAAGGAAGATTCCGTTTCAGTTCAAACAGGAGGTTGATACCTTTGCTTGTAGAGAAGTGGGTTTAGTCGTTATCTCGGTAAACTTCAAAAAGAAATTTCATAACCACAAAGGAAGAGGTCTTTGTTTAGAAAATGAAGCATAACATTCTGTTGGTTTAAAAAAACACATTATTTTTCCCAGAGTAGAAGAATTTGACACGGGTTGGTGAACAGGTATTGCTAAACGTTCTGAGTGAAACAACAAGCTTTGTCTGGAAACCCCTGCCCTGTTTGAGTGCTGACCACTTTGACAAGATGGGCCCAAACCAGCAACGTCTTTCGTGTAAAGATGTGCCTGACTCCATTACAGAAACCTGGGCTGTGTGTTTTGAGCACAGGCAGGCCAAAACCCGTGCCTGGATCTGAATTCCTCCTCTGGTTCCTGCACCTTCAGAGCATCCCTTGGTCAACCGGGGGAGTTTTCTAAATGCAGAGCTTTCCAGTGCCAGTGTGTAATGGGAACAACGTCCTTGCCACGGGGTGAGCAGCACCAGCCTGTCCCAGCAGCTCACCTTTGTGCAGGTCCCTGCAGCCATGCAGTTTTACATGGGAAGTGCCAGTTTGACTTTAGCATGCCAGGAGAGAGCCACGGCATTTTGCACCCCAACACCTGGGGCTCGGGAAGGCAGGTGAGCTGCAGCAAGGAGGATGAGGAGGACGGTCTCTTCTGCAGGCAACCCCAACATTTCAACATCTGATTTCTCCTGATGAGGACTGGAAATCCCCACTCGTCCAGACTTCTCCTGGGCAGGCAGGCTGGTGCCTGGCCAGGACCCTCCCTGAAAAGCCTTTTGATTTGATTTCACATTCGTTACAAGTTTCCTAGCCAGCTCCATGAACATGGACTCCATCCAGCCACAGCCTGTCCCTTAGCGGGCTACTCCTCCTACTTTGCTTTAGGGGTATTGCAGTGGTGCCAGGCAGCCCCCTGTCATGGCAGGGGAATCTACATGGTGAGAAATTACTCACTGGAGTAAATGCTCACTACTCTGGAGAAGCTCAAGGCCTTGTCATGTGTTGGGATGCAGCGTGGCTGTCTGGGAGAGCCAGCAATGCTCCTGGAGCACATCACAGCAAACAAGTAACTTCAGTGGTAGCACTGGCATTGGCTGGTTGCTGAAGTAAATGTCCATCCCTGAAAGACCTCCCTATCTGTGACTTCTCTCACTAGACCTTTTGGGTTTTATTTTGCAGGGGCTGTGTTGCTCTTCCCCAGAGATGCTGTGCAGACATCTGCCACCCATAGTAGTGCAGTGAGACATGCAGCCAGCCCTGAGTCCTGGTCCTGGAGCTGGGGAAGGTCAGAGCACGTAAGCGAAGAGGGAATGAGACTCCGTCCTGTGCAGCCCAGGGGATCCCACACAGCAGAAGGTCCCTTCTGGTGTCCACAGCTGGGGTTCAGCTTGGAGATGAGCTGAGCCCTGCCAAGCCCCGTAGGAGCCCACGCTGTCTGTGCTTGCTGCGGACTCATCTGTGCCTTGCCCGGACGTAGCTCTGCTCCGCTGAGGTTGGTGTGGAGTGGGCGGTGCTGCCAGATGCCCTCGCTGTGAAACTAGGAGAGCACCGTCTCGGCTGGGTGGGAAGGTGGTCCAGGAACAGCAGCACAGCCCCAGATGGAGGATGCTGGAGAAGTGCCAGCGAGGTGTCCCGACAGGTGAGGAGGGTGCTTACAGCCATCAGGAGCAGGGCTGAGGTGGGGGAGGTCAGCATTGAAGCTCTCCAGAGGGGCCAGGCTCTGCAGACTGCGGGGCTCCCGGTGCTGCAGCAGGCGGGAGGAATGAGAGGAATGTGCCACGTGGGCCGGGCACCAGGCTCCGAAAGACAAGGGCAAGAGCGGAGCCCAGGGCAACGGTGGGGCCAGCACAGGGCAGCAACAGCAGCCGGTGGGATGACAGCTCCCCAAGTCCTGCATCCAGCTTTTCAGCCCCCAGCACAAGACATGGACCTGTTAGAGAGGATCCAGAGGAGTGCTGTGAGGCTGGAACCCCTCTCCTAGGAGGAAAGGCTGAGAAAAGGAGGCTCCGGGAAGATCTTACTGCAGCCTTTCAATACCTAAAGGAGGGGCTGATGGGAAGAGGCTATTTACTAGGGCCTGGAGTGACAGGACAGGGGCAATGGTTTTAAACTGAAAAAGCATAGATTTAGATTGGGTATTTATGAAGAAATTCTTTATTATGAGGGTGGTGAGACACTGGAACAGGTTGCCCAGAGGAGCTGTGGATGCCCCATCCCTGGAAGTGTGGAAGATAACTTGCTGGTGAGTGATCCAGGTAGGGAAGGCACCCCATTGGACTTGTTTGCAAACAGAGAAGTAAATGTGGGTGATGTGATGGTTGGAGGCTGTCTTGGGTATAGCGATCACAAAATGATCACAAGTTTTCAGTTCTCAGAGAATTAAAAAGAGTCAGCAGAACTGCCACCTTATACAGTACCAGAGGGTTAACAACCCTGGTTAACCACCTGATGCACTGCTTAGACACATGCAAGTCTCTGGGGCCAGATGGGATCCACCCAAAGGCACTGAGGGAGCTGATGGAAACGCTCACCGAGCTACTTTCCATCATTTATCAGCAGTCCTGGCTCCGGGGAGACCTTCCTGCTCCCTACAACTCCCTGAAAGGAGGTTGGAGCGAGGTGGGGGCCGGTCTCTTCTCCCAAGTAACGAGCAATAGGATGAGAGGAAAGCTGTGCCAGGGGAGATTTAGATTGGACATTAGGAAAAATTTATTTCCCAAAAGGTTTGTCAAGCCCTGGAACAGGCTGCCCAGGGAAGTGGTGGGGTCACCGTCCCTGGGGGGATCGATTTAAAAGCTGCGTAGATGTGGTGCTGAGGGACATCGCTTAGCGGTGGACTTGGCGGTGTTAAGTTTACAGTTGGACTCGATGATTTTAAAGGTCTCTCCTAAGCTAAATAGTGCTATGATTCTAACCCAAACCATTCTCTGAGTGTGCCCACCGCCCCCACCTCGCCAGCAGACGGTGCCCGGTCAAAAGGCGCATTGTGCATTGTGGCTGGGGCTGAGCCGCGCTGCCGGCCGGGCAGCGAGCAGCTCGCTCCCCGCTGCCTCTGGAGCAGCAGCCCCACAGCTCGGGGCTGCCCGTGCTGCTGGACACATGGGCTGCTGCTTGGGGACCGCCTGGCACCGCGACCTGTCCCTGGGGTGCACAGGTAAGCTGTCCCTGGGGATGCCACGGCCCTGCTCTGTCCGAGCGGAGCTGCGAGACGTCTGGCTGCAGAGTTCAGCCCACTGACGGGGCCGCTGGGGAGACTCCAGCACGGAGCACTGGCTTCCTTTGGCTGCCAGTCTGCCTTTCCCAGATGGCCACTGGTGTCCCCTCCTCTCACTGGGCTATTGCTGGGTCAATAGATTTGGATGTGTGGGGAACAAGACAGGATATTTTGGCCAGGGAGGAGAGATGATGATTCAGGGGGTTGGTTTATTCCCATGCTGTTGGCTTTTCAGGAGTCCCCTTGTCACCTCTGTCCTGCTGCCACTCCTTCCCAGGACCACCGCAAGCATCACAAGGCTTGCAGAGCCTATGGGGTGCTGCTAGCCCCCAAGGCATGATTCCCATACCTATGGGCCCGAATGAGCTAACAGGGCTTTGCTGGCAGGGTGGAGGAGGGAGGTGGCTCAGGGCCCGCAGCTGTGGCCACGTGTCCCCCGGGACAGCCAGTGCCAGTGAGTGACACAAGTGCCTCAGCCTCAGCTGCCAGGAGTGCAGCCCCAAGTGCCAGGACCTGTGCTTGGCTCTGGGCTGGGGCTGTTTCCTGCCCAGCTGCAAAACACTTCAGTACTGGGGAGGTAAATGAGTCACTGGCACGACTGGGATTGACTCCCCACCAGCAGTTTCAATTGGTCTCTTGAAAAATCTCCCAGTTCCCTTTCCGAGCTTGGCCCAAAGAAAAAGAAACACTGAATCGGTGAGTGCTGTGGGGAGCAGACCCATTTGTCCTCTCGCTTGAGCAAGTCCTGGCCCCTGCCTGGCTCTGCAGAGACCCACCATCATGCTTTCTCATGCCACCGACAAAGGAGGCGGGAACAGTGTCCGACCCGCCATCTACTTCAGCACATCACATGAAGACCCCTCGGGCAGGGAGCATCCTGCCAGGGGTCCGAATGCCTCTCCTCACCCCCTGTCTTCCCCAGGCGAAGAGTGTGAGTCCTGCTGCCGCCGCTCGCCCCTGCTCCTGCCCCGCTGGGACCACCTGCAGCACACCGCGGCTGAGCGCCAGGGAAAATGGTGGCGAGAGAAGGCCATGGCATCAGGTACCTGTCCCTGGGGAAGGGGGACCCAGCCTCTGCCCACTGAGCCCTCCTGAAACCGGCAGAGCCCACTGAGGGCTGCCGGGATGCAGGGAGGGAGGGAGGGAGGGAGGGCGGAGTGAAGCCACCAGCAAGCAAGCCCAGCTCAGGCAGGAGCCAGCTCAGGGTTAGTTCTGCCTCAGCTCTGCCTCTGGCTTGTTTCACTTCCCCAACTTCACTTCCCCTGTGTGTGAAAGGGGACACAGAGTTGCTGGATGAAGTTGTTTGTTAAGTGTCTTCAAAACAGCTGCTGAGTAATGTAGAGCCTTTTCTTTCAAAGAAAAGCTTATTCATTACACCTCTAGCCTTGGGCCATTCTTTTTCACTGCTAACTATAAATAAGGATTATAATTCTGCATGCAAATAACAATTGACTGACTAGCAAAGCTGCCTTAATGAAAAGAATGGTAGAGTATAGTTATGGTCACAGAAGTGACTTAGAAAAGCTGCTGCACATTCTAGATCCAGATCTCTGGGTACATGTTTGTCTTACAAGTCCAATCTGATTACTGACAAAAACTGGGTTTTAATCTTGTTATCCCTCCACTGCCAATACAGCTGTGGAAGATCAAGCTGGATTTTATGTGCCTCAGCCTTCATTAACATAATTACCAGATGAAGTTTCAGTTCCTGAATCTTTTATGGCAATAGTTGGTGATGTGTGAAGCAGAGGATGCAGCTTGGATTTCAGATACTGGCCACAGCGGGCAGGGGAGGAAATCTCATTTTAACTGTCAAATTAATGAATGAAGAGTTTTGCAATCCCTTGGCTCTCCTGTGCTGGGGAACTGTTCTCACTCTGAGGTCTCCTCCAAAAAAATCTGTGTCACAGGGTCGTCCTCCAGTCAGATCTGCTCAGTGAGGTTCTGTCCCAAGAGCAAGGAAGGAGTCTTCTCACTCCAAAGCCACTCCAGCACTGGAAAGAAGCCCATCATCATCAGGAATACCATGTAATTAGGACATATCAATCCCATGGATCTTGCCTCCAACATTAAGCATGATTTTAGGATGATACCAGAGTCACACAACCCGCAGCCAGATCTGCAGTGCATCCCACAGGCTTTGCTTTCAGATGCCATGGTTAAGCAGAATATCCCAGACTTCTGCCACAACATTTGACAGCTGCTCTTCTGCGTCCCCTCTCCTTGCTAGGTAAGGCTGGGCCATCAGAGCCGAGCAGTCCCACAGCCGAGGCAGCAGAAGGCTCACCAGACACCTCCTTAGTGCTGCTGCCCGTGGGGGAGAGCTTTCCACCAGGTAAGATGCTGCCTTTGGCATCACCCATATTTCCAGTGGTTGAATGGAGCAAAGCCTGGCACTGCAGCTTAACCGCCCACCCCCCCTCAGCCCCTGAGCTTCTCATCCTTGTTGCTGCAGGGCGATGACAGGCTGGGTTTGTGATGTTTGAGCATCACAACCAGGATAGGGCTGGAGGCACTGGTGGGGCTGGCAGCAGGGAGGCAGTGTGGTGGAGGCAGCTCTGTGTGGCATGGAGCTCCTTCTCCCCGTTAACCCTGCACATTTCCTTCTCAAGAGATTTCACTCTTCTTCTCCGTTGAGAGCCGCTCCTCCCGGTGCCTCAACTCTCAGCTTCAGGAAGCGGCCAGAAAGAAGCTGTGGGCCCTGGAGAGTGATGACAGAGATGTCTGTGCCCTGTTCAAGGTAGGACACCCAGCACAATGGGGCAGAGCATGTACTGGGAGGCTCCTGGTGTGATGGGATGTGTGATGGGATACCAAACCCAGCTGAGAAAGAGCAGTTCCTCCAAGGCCACTGCAGGATCTGTTCCTGCACACAGGGACTCTGTAGGGGACTGGAATGATGGAGGAAATGAATTGTAACAGGTGAGAGGCAGATGCAAACCTGAGACTCATCAGAACCTCATATCAGAGGCTCTGAGCTTCCTGAGGGATCCTTCAAGTATCCCTGAGGTGAGTCTACAGCTGGCATTTCACAGGGCTGGGATCACCAAAGCTGTGTGCCAGAGTCAGGTCCCCAGTGGAGGTGGAATCTCTGGACATGCACAGGGGTTCTCAGTATTTGGCTTCATATAGAAAAATCACTGCAGGTGTAGAGATGTTTCCTGGACTGAACTCTCCTTCCCTGCTGGTTTTAAGGCCTTGTCTCCTCAGGGCTCCCTGCAGAGAGGCTCCCCAAAAGATCTGGAGCAATGCAGACATACCAGTGGCAGCAATAGTGAAAGGAGAGCTTCTCCCTCAAGGCACAGTTAAGCTTTCACCCTCAGAGCTTTGGTTTGGAAGCTGTGCCTGTCCTGGCACCCACACATGGCATGGCTTGGGTGTCTGGGTTTCAAAAGCACAGTAGTTCTGGTGTGTGCCTCAGGGGAAGGGGTTTGAAGGAGGAGATGGAGCTTCTTCACCCTCCCACTGCTGCACCATGGGGAGTTGTGACTGCGGGTACTCCGTCCCTCCTGGCTGAAGGACTCAGCTGGCTGGAGCACCCTCCCCTTCACACCAGGCAAACAACTCGCACAGCTTCAGTCTCAGCTATGCTAACAAATGAGTGCCTAGTCTCATTCCAGGGTCTAATATTATTCCCACAGTATCAAAGGAGACTCTCTGTCAGCTTCCCTGGACTGTCCCTTAATCTTGCTTTGTCTTCCGTGTATAGGAGCTGTCAGCCAGGCTGGTCTGTATGCAAGCACAGGAGGATCGGTTCCTCCTCACCTTCAAAACACTAGAAGAAGTCTGGAAGTTCTCCACATATCTGACTTTAGGTAATGTTTCAAGGTGTGAGAGATCTAAACAGGCAGTGTGAGAAGCATTTCTGGATTTGACACCAAAAAAAACAGTAATGTAACAGGATGGATAGATGAACAATATTAATTAGAAGACCTTGTGTCCAACTATAGAGTTATGAAACCACTGTCTGGATCAGTGAAAGACACCCAGGAGAATGTCTTTTGAGTAATCCCTTTGTTGCATTTTGGAGAGGGAGACAGAATTAGAGGCTGTTGCCCCACAGTGTGGTTGCAGATGGCAGACTGGGAGACATCCAAAGAGCACTTCATCTTGCCCAGTAAAGGAGGGTGCTAACATGACTTTCCCTCTTGGTTTCTTGGCTTCCTAGGGTACGTGGGCAGCTGCCTGGAGCAGCTTCTCTTTGACCAGGAGTACTGGCTAAACTGTGCTTTGATGGAGGACACAGAGATCAGAGTTACTGTTGATGAAGATCGCTTGGCCACCATATATATGGGTTTGCTACTCCAGGAAGGTGAGAAGGGACTGCATATATAGGGACTTCTGCAAAAGCATCTCAGCAGAGCTGTGTTGTAGCCCTGTGCTGGGCTATGTCTTGCACTGATGCCACTGACCTGGGCATGACTCTTTCTATCTGCAGGTAACTTCTTTTCCAGAGCAGTGCCTGGTATCTGGCAGCTGGAGCAGGAAGGAGAGGAAGGTCTGCAGCTCTGCAAGAACGACCTGATCCATGTGAAGAATGTTGGAGAGGAGTCCAAGTGGGAAGGGATGTCCTTACTAACAGGTCAACGAGGCCTGGTGCCTGTGACAGCTCTAGAGCCAATACCTCACCCGTTTTACCAGTAAGTACACTGGCTAATTAATAGGGCTTAAGAAAAGATTCTTTCCTGACCTGGTGCATGAGCTGGCACTAAGCCTGGGTGAGAAACTGCTCTTGCCTCTGGCAATGGGCAAGAGCTATGCAGTTTTGTGAGGATATACATTATGTGTAAAGACAGCCACTGGAACCAGTTCAGGTCCTGTTAATGGGACAGAGCAAGGACATACTTCAGATACCATTCTTGTATGATACTGATTTAGGTCATACATGAGATTTTTTTTGTGATTTACCTCACATTGGACACCTGCCTGAGCCTCAAAGACACTCACAGCTCCTCTTGTACTCACACGGTGAAATCCTCCTTACAGCCTGGCACACTTAACCTGCTCTTACCGTGTGGTGTGAAGCTGCAGTCATGAGGTGCAAACTGCCCTCTGTGCCCAGTAACACCACTACAAGAAATTACTGGACTGGCCATAGGAGCTCTGGCAATCCCAGGGGACAGAACATCTGTCCTGCTTGTGTGAGACCATCACCGGTGATGGCTTGAAGACAGAACTGCTCAGAGAGGTCCAGTGTGGTTCCTTTTTGCATTGCAGGTGGTTCCTGAAGAATTACGCTGTGAGTTTTGGGATCTCCCAGGAGATCAGTGGGACAACCTCTCAGCCCATTGGTAAGTGATTCTATGTAATGCAGCTGCCTTTCCCAAGGAAGGGCACAGCTCTTGCAAACTGGGGTTTGGCCACAATAAATCTTATGGGACAGAGAGGTAACCTTCTCAAGCTGCAAACATTGTCTCTCCTTTCCCAAGTCTTTTCCAGCAAGGAAGTTTTAACAGTGGCCTCACACTGACATGCCCTTCTTTGCCTTGTTTTCCCAGTCAAAGGAAGGTGCACAGCCAGAGAGGACCACAGAGGAGCAGCATGGGATGAACTGAGTTTCTCCAAAGGAGACAGCATAGAAGTCATTGGTTTCTTCATTCCAGGACTCCCATGGTTTGTGGGCAAATCCCTCAGCAGTGGAAGCATCGGCTTTGTCCCAACTCGATACATAAGTCCCAAGGATTGCGAACCTCTGTGAGTTTACTGCTACCACCTAGATTAAATTAAACTCAGGAGAAAATGCAGGGAAGACTCCAAGTCCCAACTCAAGGCTATGTGAATGCCTAGGAAAGGTAATTTTCTTTGCAAGGCCTTCATAGAGGATCCGTTTGAGGTCTGTCCAGAGGCCTTGGCCAGGCTCTGCTCACAGCAGGCTGCAGGAGTCTCTGCCCAGACAAAGCAATCCCCTTTGCCCTGCCTCAGGTGATTCTGGGAGAAGAACAGATCTGGCCCTGGGCTAAACCTGGCTTTGTGCTAAGGCAGCCCAGGACATCTGTGTACCAGACAAGCTGGCTTCACAGTTCCACCTAGAATTCTTCTTGACTTTATAGCTTTGTCTAAGGGGCTGTGAGTCTGGCAAGGGTGAGGAGAGCCATCACTGCCAAGGAAACTGAGTCCTGCTTTGCTTGCTTCCATCCCTTTCTGGGCGATGTCGAGGCAGAATGACAGTTCCTCACTGAGCAGAATTAAACACCCTCCCAAGGACATAGACAAGAACTGAGGAGGGAGGGTGACACTACTCAACTCTGATGACCTGGGCAGTTGTCTTTGTGGGTGGCTTAAAGACATAGCTTTTGTTCAATACCCATCTGAAAAGGCTTCGGCTCCAAGAGTGTGTGTGGGAGGACAAGGTCTTAACCTGTTGCTAGGTCTGTTGGGCTTTCCTGGATCAGGCTTTCTTAGGCATTTATCTGTGACAGTACAGACAACAGAGATTAGAGGGTGCCCTGACCTTAGAAAGGGCTTCTGGATACAAAAAGAAGACCAACAGGCTCCTCCGTAGAGAACCTGGATCTGAGAACCCTGATGGGGAAGGTGTCCAGACTCCTGTATGCATCTGCAACAGAGATTTTCTGGCGGGAGGAAGGATGGGAAAGCCCACCCCACAGGACAGCTTTAGCATCAGGGGATGGGGAGACACTGACTGTTTCCCCCTCATATCTGCCTCAACCCAGGGAAAAGGGCTTGGTGTTTCTGACCGAAGAAGAAAAATCCCCCCTCCTGCGCATCCCCTGCAATGGTGGTGAGCAGCACTTCACCACCCTGCTCAGCGACCTGGCACGCACGGACATCTCCTCTGTGTACCGGCTGGGTGAGTTTCCCCTCCCCTTACCTGCCCAGCCCCGTGGCTCCCCATGGCCAGCAGTGCTGAGCAGTGTCTAGAGACACGCCTCGCTCAAGGCTTTGCAAGACAACTGCTGTGGCTGAGACAGTTTCCAACCTCTCTGCTAAGCCTGGTTCTGGAGGCTGTAGATCCCCTCAAGAGCTGGGCCCTACCACACTGCAGCTTGTAGGGGTCTTCTCCGCTTCCAGGGCAGCTTCTCAGCTGTGGGTCACCCTGGCAGATGCTGCTCTTGACCAATCCTGACTGTAGGCCCCTGCCTATAGCAGGTTCCGTGCTGCTGTCTGACCTTTGGGTGTATATCGAGGGGGATGCACAGCTCAAGTGGCAGGTGACATCATCTCCATGCCCTTAGCAGTAAGCCTGCTCTCCCACCTATGGGGATAGGGTTTAGCAGAGCAGCAGGAGATCGCTGTAAGGTTGGAGCACTGTGTCTGCACGTTAACACTGACCAAGGCTTTGTGCTTTTTGTTTCCTGTTTGTCTCTTCGTGTAGATGGCTTTGAACCTACAGCCATGTTCCCTAAAGTGCCATCGGGTGAGTATGCGGAGGGGACAGAATGGGATGCTTTTATGATTATTTCTGAGGGTGAATTTTGACATCCCGCTATGGCTTTCCTGTCCCTTCCAGAGGCTGCTCTCCATAGCTGTAAAGAGATCCACGTGCTCCAGTCTTGGGAGGAAATAAATGACTTTGCTACAACCAGCACCTCCGAGCTGTCTAGCCCAGGGAGTGAATCAGCCCCTGCTACATTGGAAGATGTTCTCCTGGACAAGCTGGATGATTTTGATGATCCCAAGTTCTTTGTTGATGTGAATGCTGGACACATGGAAGATGCTGATGTGTTTGACCCCATATTAACCTTCCTTAACCAAGACAGTTATGTGCCCAGTTTTCAAAGCCTCTATGATCTCAGTTTTTCCTTTCTCAACTCCACTTTTTATGGTTTTCCTGACGAGGATGAACTGGTCTTGTACCTTGAGACATCCAGAAACTGGGCCAAGAGGACTCATTCCGTTTGGGCTCATGCCAGGCTCTGTTTCCTCTTGGGTAAGCTCTGTATCAAAAAGGTCAAGTTCTCCCAGGCTCGAGTCTACTTTGAGGAAGCCATGAGCATCCTGGACAGGGGTTTTGGGGACCTGCCGCTGTTGGCTGCATTGCATGTGAACCTTGCTTCCATCTACTTGAAACAGAACATGAAGCACAAGTTCTCCCCCCTACTGGGAAAAATGGTGACCTTGCTTGTCTGCTTGCCTGGCCGCTCTTTCAGCTCTGAGAACGAGCTGGAAGTCATGATGTACATCCTGAGGGAAGCCATTGCTGTGGGCAATGCTCCCTTGGAGGCACGGGTGTGCTTCCTTATTGTCAAGCTCCTCCTACAACTGGGCAAGAATGATGAAGTGCTGCCCTTTACTGAGCATCTTCAATGTCTCACCATCACTTCAGTCAGCCTGGACACTCGTTCTTTGCCACTGGATGTCACCCCCATCCTTAGCTACTTGTATGACAAGAAGTACTTGCCAAATATCGCGTTGGCCTCTGCCAGGTTGTTTGTTCCCGGTGGCGTCAAAGGGGCACCAACACCCATTTGGAGAGCTGGCTTCATCCTGCAAAATACTTCCAAACTCCTGGGAAGCCAGCTAGCAAGAAGCAGCATCCCAGCCCTGGCTTGTTTGTATCTCAAGCAAGCTCTGCGGTTCTCCTGCGAGAGCAGAGCTGTGCCCACCCAGAGGGTGCTGTGTGCCATCTTGTCCAGGATGTACCTCCAGCATGGCGTGTTGGACGGAGCGGTTTGTTACGCAGCCACGGCTGTAACGCTCAGCAGACTGATGGGTGAGGAGGAGGCTTTTGAGTCTTCCCTCTCCTTGGGGTGGATGTATCTCCTGCACAGCCAGCCGGGCCCGGCCGCAGACATCCTGGGGCAGCTTTTGCGCTCTCTGCACAGGACGGACAGCACGACACAGCGCGGAGCTGTGCACAATCTCCTGGCCATTGCCCTCAAGGGAGAAGGGCAGGTGCAGAAGGCTGCGGAGAACTACCTCCGGGCCCTGCACAAAGCCAAGGAGACCGGGAACAAGAGGAACCAGGCTATCGCCCTGGCTAACCTGGGGCAGCTGAGCCTCTCACGTGGGGCGAGCCAGCTGTCTGAGCTCTACCTGCTCCAGTCGACTCAGCTCTACGCTGAGCTCCAGGGCAGCGAAGATCTGGAGATGGAGTTAGTGCGGGTGCTGCTGTGGCTAGCACAGGCCATGGTGAACAGGCAGAGGATGGAAGATGGCAAACTCTGTTATGAACTGGCATTGGGTTTTGCCCTGAAATGGCATAACGTGAGGAGTGAGTACAGCTTTGCTGGTGGGAACCAGGGCAGCGTTCACCTCTGCGCAGCACCCTGCCTGGTCCCTAACGCACTCCATTGACCTGTCCTTTCCCTTCCTTGTACCATGCAGGTCAGCTTCACATCACTGAGTCTCTCTGCCATTTCTACAGCAAAGTGTCCCCCAATCTCCAGGCCTGCATTACCTACCATGAGCACTGGGTATCTTTGGCACAGCAGCTGCAGGACAGAGAGCTGGAAGGCAATGTCCGGCAGACCCTCAGCCAGCTCTACCAGGCTTTGGGCACATCTGAGTAAGTCCCATCTGTAGCTTTTAGATGCTGTTAGAGTGGGGCCCCTGCTCAACCAAAGCAAGAGCAGTGGCTTTCCTGGGGTGTCCCTTGAGAGAGGTGGGAAGGTGTGTGGTCGGTCTAGCTGCCTGGTTAGTGTGCTGCTAAGAGTTGTGAGCTGAGCTGTGCAGTGAAGAGGGGACCAGTTCAATGTCAACCGGAGAGTCGTGACAGCTGGGCAAATGCCAGACTGTGGCTGGGACAGAACTGGGGTCTGGACAAACACAGTTTTCCAGAGAGACATCCAGCCTTGATCAGAGAGGGCCCAGCGACAAGGAATTCATCACTTCCTTTGGAGGCTTATTCTAGTGATTAATCACCATTCACCAGTAAAAATAGGCTCCTTATCTGTTTAGAATAAGTCTGACTTCAGCCTCCAGCCGCTGACTCTGCCCTTCCTATCTCTGATGGAATTTTTTTCCCCAGGGAGGTCCTTAAGACCCCATATCGGCTCACTTCTCAATCTCCCGCCTGACACACGCAGATGACTGATTAGACAGGAGAGGAGAGAAAGAGGCTTGGACAGACCACGGACTTTCTTCAGTCTTTGAAAGCAAATGTGTCAAACAGTGGAGAGCTAGCTCCCATGTCCCCGAAGGACAAATGAGCAGAGGCTCTCATTAACTTGGATGTTAACCTTCCCATGCTAGGTCACAGTGAGTTCAGAGGGAAGGTATTTAGGAAGCAGACGCCTGTCATGTGAACAGTGCTATTTAAGATCACAAAGCACCCAGTTCCCTGGACTCAAAGGACAGCTGGAGCTCAGTTGCCAGCAGGCGAGACACCAAGCAAACAAACATACCCTGGGCACTACCCAGTGCTCCCTGTGCCGTGGCTGCCTTCTGCAGGCAGCGTGTCCAACCTGCTGCCTCGTTCAGCTGCCTGCCCCTTTGTCCTCTAGTGACCAGCGCCTTGAAAAGGGACTGTAAGGTCTTGCACTTGTAGCCACAGATCTGCCTCTTTGAATGCACCGAGGGACAAACAATAGGCAGAGATCTGGTTCTGGGTGACAGATGCTGTCTGGAAAATGAAGGTGCAAGCACTCCCTGCTTATACTCTTGTGTGTAGCTGGGAGTGACTTTGTAGCTTAGTGTAGGGGGTCAAATAGGATTTGCAGATGACCTGGACAAAACTCTTTATCAGCTGAAACAAGCAGGCATGTGGGAGCTTGAAGCTGTGCTGAGCACTGGGATCCCAGGCTGGTCTAAGGTTGCCAAATGATCCACACACGTGCACTAATGCATAGAAACTTCCGTGATTTTATCAGGACACATTGCTCAGAGTTGTGGGTGTCCATTTGTCGCTAAACTTTGGCAACTGCAGGAGGAGACAGGATTGCCAGTGGGGAGATGCTGTGATAGCTTTGCAGCTTGGTTGTTGGATGTGTCCTGTGATTTCTCTGTAATGGCTTTTTGGCTCTTACTGTCACAGGGCTTTGAGACACTCCCTGGACTGCACCAAACAGAGTCTAAGGATCTTCATTGACCTTGAGGAGACTGTGAAAGCAGCAGAGGCCTGGCTGCAGGCAGGGAGGCTCTACTATCTTATGGAGGAAGATGAGTTGGTGGAAATGTACTTTCAGGTATGGTGAAGATGGCTGGTGATGTCCCGTTCCCACTTTGGCTATCTGCATTCCCATTACAGCTCCTTGGTACGAGTCTTTTGGGTCTGGGAGACTTGGAAGGGAAAGTTCTTATTAAGCAGTGTAAACCTGCTGCTGGAAGGAGGAGCTGTTGCCTTACTCTCATGTGCTATCTGGCACTAAATTTCCTATCTTTCCTTCCATACACTGGGTTTAGAAAATTCTTGGCTAAAAATTAACTTGTTGAGTAAGAAAGTGATGTAGGAGTGCTAAAAGAATCTGGAGGTGCCAGGTGACCAGTTCCCATTGAAATACACATAGATAAGGGGTAAGGTGCCAGGGAAGTGGTTGAAGACTTTGTGGAGTAGAAGACTACTGGATTCTTTCCATAACTAGCATTATTTTATCGGCTGAGTTGCAAAGTGGAAGACCAGCTCATAAAATCTTAAGGCTCCCTCATTCAAGGAGCATCTTCTGTTAAAAGATGGGAAATCCTTTCATGTGCCCAGAGTAAGCAGAGCAGAAGGCTGGTTGGGTCCACTGGGGTTTCACTGAGCTGGAGTACCCAGCAAAGCACCAGCCTGGACACATTCAGAGGACATTTTGGGTCCTCACTCTGTTACCCAGAAGAACTTCTGAGCTGGTGGGGTTGGGTGACAGAGGTACACTGCGGTGGGAACAAGGAGAAGAGCCTTCCCCATCAGCCACACCAGCCTGGCCCTAAATCAGGGTGGTAGAGATGGGGCGGGGGGGTGGCTGCTCAGTGACACAGGTGAAATGAATAGATGGCTTTGGCATCGGCCTGCTTTCTAGTGCTCTCAAGGGAGATCTGAGGCCCATAGCAAAGAGACATTATTGTCTCCCTGGCTTATGGTTTCAGAAGAGAGACAGGGGCTGAAGGAGGGGTGACTTGAGTCCTTCAGGGGCCCCTTCCCAGGCAAGGTCCCTGGCAATGATAAATTGTCATGGTATGAGGAACAACACATTCTAGCTGGAAAGTGGCACCAGAGCCAAGTACATAATTAGCACAAGTGTTCTTCCCAGAAGTTAGCATACCTGCCCTCCTTGCTGCTGGCTCTACCCTTTCTGTAAGCTGTCCCTTCCTCTTGTCAGTCCTCACATTGGCTCCATCACGCCAGTGACAGACCAGGGCCAGGACAGCTGCTGGCTGCACTGTCCCAGCTCTAAATCCCAATGCTGTTGGATATCCCACCTGATTAGTTTCTGGCACTGCCCTTGTGCAGGGGTGGGTTATCTGGCTCCTGGCTCCATCCTTACACACATCTCTCACAAATGTCTATGTGCAATGTCTCTTTCCAAGTCTCACACCAGTTCCTTTTCCTTCCAGGCAGCCATTCAGACTGCTCTGAAATGGGAGAACTTCTCCTTGGCCATGGATCTTTACGAAAAAGCAGGTGATACCTTTTTTAATGGCAGCCGAAACA
The DNA here is from genome assembly GCA_025331215.1 of Actenoides lindsayi. Classification (NCBI taxonomy): domain Eukaryota; kingdom Metazoa; phylum Chordata; class Aves; order Coraciiformes; family Alcedinidae; genus Actenoides; species Actenoides lindsayi. The sequence continues at coordinate 66,891 of WTSP01017805.1, read as the reverse complement.
GAGCTCGAGCGGTGGAGTTTTATAGGGTACTGATCCCTCTGAGCATTTCTGTCCTTGTGTCCCCATGAGGCGATGGCTGCAGGGAGCTTTGCCCCAGGGCTGGCTGTAGCACTGCATGGCCAGGTTGGAGGGATGGAGGCTGGGGAGAGCTGGTGTGGTTCTGAGTGAGCCTGAGTGCAAACGTCGCTGCAGGGGGGAAGCCTGAGGCACAGGCACATTTTGCAATGGCTGCAGCTCACGCCAGAGATCATTTAGCAGGTGAGAACAGGGCCCTGACATTGCAAATCCTGGCAGTGTTAGGTGTGAGCTGGTCACCCCTGGGGACTTGCTCAGAGTCAGAATTTCAGGCACCTGAGGAAGAGCAGAGGTGTGAGGCTCAGGTTTTGAGACCCACAGTGTGGGATATGAAACTGATTTTCAAGGGAAAGAAGGGTCTAGAACCTGCAGCACTCAGCCACCTCATCATCTGCCTACCATGCCAAGTGCTTGGTCCATCTTTTGCTGCTTTATCAGTGCTCTGTGGGCAGTGCTGTACCAATGCCTCCAGGAACAGCCTGGACTCCCTGTTCTCTCTCCTCAGGGAGGTGCTGTGCCCTTGGCCAGGAAACTGCAGGCCAGTAAGACAGAGCTACGGCTGTTCAATAAGCTGGCAGAGCTGCAGATCGGGCTACAGGGCTACGAGAAGGCGCTGGAGTTTGCCACGCTGGCAGCCAGGCTGAGCATCAGGGTCGGTGAGTGATTGATGCTCGCAGGGTACAGGGAGTTGCCTTTCTGGGTGAGAACAGTGTGCACGTGAAAGAGGGACCTCCTGCTTTCATAAGGCTGCTGGACCTATTCTTATCCTAACTGGTAACGTATTTTTAAGGCCACTTCCCTTTTTAAGCAGCACGAAACCCACATGGGAGTGCTCTGCCATGGCAGTGGTGGGACTGGCTGAGCACAAGGTTGTTGCTACACCGGAGCACAGGAAGTCTGATGAAGGCAACAGAACTGAACAGTTCCTCTCTGCCCCAGCTCTTCTGATAAACTCATCCCTTCCCATCACAGAAATAGCTTGAATAGGCAAAATGCCAGCGTAAGTGTGTGAGATGGAACCAGTCTTGTAATAGCCCTTTCCATCACCCAAGAAATCCCTTGGATGAATGATACATTCCCTGGGCAATCTGTCCAGCCTTGTATCAGCAACTCTGCCCACGGCTCTGCTTTCTCTGAACCATCTTCATACTCAGTGTCTCCTTATGAAGATATCTGTGCCCCCAGGCTGCTGAGCAGATGCATCCCCAAGCAGCTCAGCACGCCAGGCCGGGGATGTGTTGTGAGCACGCTTCAGGCTGACTGCATGGGCAACTCTCTCTTCCAGGAGATCAATTGCAAGAGCTGGTTGCATTCCACCGACTGGCTACAGTCTACTATTTTCTGCACATGTATGAGATGGCAGAAGATTGCTACCTGAAGACGCTTGCCTTGCGTCCCCCCTTGCTGCAGTGCTCTGGAGAGGCCCTGTACTACTGCAAGGTGTATTGCCACCTTGGCAACCTGACCCTGCGCAAACTGAAGGTAGGAAACCTTGCCATGATGCCGTGTTGAGCGCTCCGGTTTTGACAGGGAGCTGGAGGTAGAGCATCACACCTGCTGGCAGAACAGCCACACGTGTAGATGGCTGCATCCCCTGACTCTCCACCCTATCTGCAGCCTTAGAGTAAATGCTCACAGTGCTGGCACAGCCAGGTTCTGAATGGAGAAATGCAATTTGGAAAGAAGTGCTGGCACGTAGTGGCAACTACAGAGAGCCCATATCAATGAAGTCAGGTGTCAGTGAGTTCTGCCTGGAACCACCAGGCTCGGCTCCAGCTCCCTTATACCCTGTGACTTCAATTAAACCACTTCCTAATGCCTGCCTTGTCCTTTACGGTAGGATGAACAGGATGCAGCAGCCTACTTCCTCCTGGCCCTCGCTGCAGCAACCGAGCTGGGAGACCAGGAGCTGCAAGGACTCATTTGCACCAAGCTGGGTGACATCCCTGGCGCCCCACAGGGGCCCGAGGGCACACCAGGCTGTGCCACATATCGTCCCAGATGGCTGAGCGAAGGCGGACACGTTGTCTGACAGACCCACCGTCCCTGGGACTCCAGTGTGAGCTGTCAAGCAGCGTCACACCTTGCCACTGGCACAGGTCCACGTGCTCTCCAGAACCACCAGTGCAGGAGAGGTCCTGTGCCGCATCCTAAAGAGCTGGCAGTGTTTGGTCTTCTTGTCCCAACAGGCAAGGGACCAAGCATGTGGGACCCTGCCCTCATTTTTCAGGGGCAGGGCTGCACACCGCAGCCCAGACAGCACATCGAGGCTGGCAGCCGGGCAGGATGAGGCCCCAGCAGCTGTGCTGGAGCGTGAGGTGCAGTGGGGCTGAGCAACAGATGGCATTTCAGGAGTGCGGCTGCCCTGCACGGGGTGGGACAGCAGAGTGCTGCCAATGTCCCCACCTGCCTACCTGTCCCCAGCCCCTGCCCCACACACCTCAGGTCCCACGGGGCAGCTCAGCCCAACCTAGATGTGTTTTAACTTAAATAGCAACTCCTTTATGTATTCCTCTCTGGTTTCTGGCCTGTCCGCTCTGCAGAGGTCTGTGACATGTACCTCTGCAGAATTAGGGAAAGGAGGAGAAATGGAAGGGGCTGGTCAAGCCTCACCTGGAGACAAGCCCCATATGCAGGTGGGCAGCTGCTTGTGGGGGAGGCAGAGCCCACCCTCACCCCAGCCCTGCCATGGACGGGGTGGCCTCTTCTGCCCCACAGCCCATGTGCACTTTTCAGCATCTAAATCGTGAGCATGCTATGGGTCCTGCATGGGAAAAGAGCCATCAGTCCTGACCTGGCCCAGGCTTTGCAGCCCGGCACCCTCCCCAGCCTCTCTGCTCCAGGCCCCACAGGACCAGGAGCACTGGGAGTGGCCGATGAGGCTGGGTGCACGTCCTGTACACGTCCAGACCCTTGGGCAGGGCTGCTGTTGGGGCACAGGGGGACTTTTGACAGGGAGAGGCAACTGCACTGCCCTTGGATGGACCACTGGCAGCCCAAGGAGAAGCCAGCCGCCCAACAGGCAGCAAGCTGCCTTCAAGTGTCCTGAGCTACGTGGCTGGAGGAGAAATAAAAACTCCTTTGCTGAGAGATCAAGGGGAGGAGGAGACACAGAGGAGGCTTTTCCAGCACTGGGAGCAGGACACAGCTCTCCTCCACAGCCCTCTCACCACCAGAGAGCAATAAATGCCCACATTTGCAGCTGCACGCAAGCCAGGGCTGCTTCCCAGCCAATATCTACCTCGGTTTTCAGTCTGGACTGGTGCAGAGTAAGAATGAGCCGTTTTTCCAGCTCATCTCTTTGCTCTGACAATCAGTGGCCAGACACCCAGCTGGGGCTTTATAGGGAGACCCTGTTCCAAGTCCTTCTGCCTCCCTGACGTGCTCCCCTGCTTGGAAATGCGAGACACGTTATCTCCTCACCGCTCTTTGCAAATGCTGAGTTCATTTTCCCCTTCTAATCCCTACGAGGCATCCATCATCAGGACAGTGAAGAGTTTACTGCTTGTTTACCGAGCAATTCCTGCAGTGCCATTAGGGGAGCCTCAGAAGAGGTATATCTTCATCCCATTTGAAATACAGCAAGCTCAGGGGAGAACCAGTCCCCAAAACCTCCCTGCCTCACTCTGCAGGGCTGCCTGTTCTCAGTTCAGGTGCCCGGTGCTAACTGTGCTAGGGGAGGATCTTTTCAGCACTTATTCAGGTCAGTTCTATTTCTTTTCCTACATGGGCAAAAGTAGTCTCACATCTCTGACCAAAAAGCAGGTTGACAACGGGACATCAGGCTGTTGAGGGGAGGAGAGAGCTTCCAGAGCTTCGGTGGCTCTGGAAGACCTGAGGGTCTGCGTGGTACAGAAGTACCTTGCCCTGGCACAAAGATCTCCACCCATCTCTCCTGCCAACCCCAGCACCTCACTTAGAGATGCTGCCCAGCTCCACAGTAGCTTGCTTGCATCAGCTGCTGCACCCAGATTGCCTGGTCCTCAGCAGTGCCCTTTGGATCCCTGTGATGAGACCCAAGACCACCCCAAGGCTGCTACTCAGGCATCCCAGCGGGGCTTTTGTTACCAGTGTTTGTAGTGGCTGGTGCTGCGCTGCTGGCCAGGCTCTGCACTTGGGGGCCAGGATGCGGGTGGATGTGCCTCTATCAGGGGCTGAGCCCTCGACAGACTCTCACCAGTGGCCAGTGGCTGTGATGGTTCTTGTCAAAGTTAAGCCCGGTGAAGGATGAATCATGCAGAGAGCATCCCCACTAAAATATCCCTCCCAGAGCCAAACCCAAGGATGTTCTGCCTAGAATCAGTGAGAAAAAACAGGCTTTGTTTAAACATAGAGGGTCAGTGTCTCAGCTGGTCTAAATCAGCTAAGCTCCATGAAGTCAACAGATATTCTGATTTGCAGGGACTGTGGATCTGGCCCATGGTTTTTAAGCAAATGTGTCCTCTTTATATCACAGCAAACAGATTTGTGGTGCCTGGGGGAAAAAAATAAACCCGAGAATCACTCCTTCGGAGCATCTCATAAAACATCATTTTCTCTCTCGCTTGTCTGCCCGCCCACTCCCGCATGCTGTGACAAAGCTGGGCTGTTTTTCTAGTGGGATGAGAGGTCAGGGTGGCCAGAGCTAATTAGGCTCCATAATAATACTTGGAAATAAAGTGAAACTTCCAGCAATCAGTTGTGTGTACCAGCTCCTGGGCCTGTGCCCAAGGGAGGGTGAGGATACCACGTCCCTCCAGCCAGCAGTGCAGTTTTGTGGGCAGAGAAACAGATGCTTTGGGTACTTTGTGCCAGAGGAGGTCACCAGGCGATTCCTTGGGTCTTGGAGCAGCCAGGCTGGGGGTGATCACGCTCCACCCCTTCCTGGGTGGGGAGGGATATTGTCCATCATCCTCGGCATGGCAACCAGGAGCTGTCTTTCTTCTAGACACAGCAGGGAGCACCCGTGTGTGTGTGTGTGTGTGTAGTGAAGGAGGACAAGGACCATGTAAGGGGTACACACCCAAGGTGCTGTGGGGTGCAGAGCCCAGCCAGAGCTGTGATGTTACTCCAAGAAAAGGTTGGAAGAGCAGGACTGCAGAAACACAGGAGGTATTTATCCTTGTGGTAGGCATTGGCCACCAGTGTCCAGCCCTCCACCAGCACTAATGTCAGCCCGAACAGATGAGGGAGAAATAGAGGAAAGGGGAAGGATGGATCAGGTCCCTTACACCAGGTGTTGTTAGCTTGCCGTGGCTTGTGACTTATTTCTGAGCAGCATGTGACTGTCTGCTCCATGCCCAGTCCCAGGAGTTTTCCTTCCTTCGGTCCTCAGCCAGCCGAGCTGGAAATAGGACTGGTGGGGCCCATGTGCAGCAGCACATGCCTTCACACGGCTGCTAAGAGCACCATCGTCCTTTCCAGCTCTTCCAAAGGGTGAAGGGTGCTGTAGGAACCTCCCTGCTTTGGCTTTGGTGCTTCCATGTGCCAGTGTCTGGACCTGATGCTGACCCATCTTGCTCCAATCTTTCACCAGTACAACCCTCCAGGCGTCAGTGCTACCAGTCCTAATGTAAGCCCACCTAAGAGCCAACGTTGGCATGATGACCCCATTTTTGTTCAGTGCCTCAGGGAGCCATTTAAGGCCTGGAATAAAGTGGCACTGGATTTCTTTAACATATGGTCGTTCTTGGGCAGTGGAAATACCATGACAAGAATAATTCTTGGATCATCTTAGCTCCAGCGTGAGCCACCTGTGGCATTAGGAAGAAGGAAGCACTGATAACTGTAAACATAGATATGGATTAAAGTGTAGAGATAGCCAGTTGTTTGGGTTTACATGGAAACTACTCTTTCCTGCGGAAGTACAACACCCCACAATAATAATTATTATCAGCAAGCATCTATCATCATTCCTTCACTTTATGGTGCTGCAAATCTTCACTAGGCCTGTGCTGGATAGAAGCTGGGATGGGCGGAGAAACCTTCCTATTCCCATCTAAACCATTCATCTTCAACTCAGCTTTTCTCCACTCCATTCCTCAGATCCCCTGGGTTAAACGAGGGATGGAAACCCTCTCTGAGTACCACCAAAGCCTGGCATTGGGGCAGGGAGAGTGCATGCTGCTTGGGAGGAAAGTCTGAATTTGAATGGTGTGCTGCACAGATCCAGGGTGCGGGTGGGAGCCACCTCTCTCCTCCCATGGACCCACACCTGGGCCTCCCCTTCTCTAGAGGAATCATCCATAGCTGCTGCTGCTGCGCCACCCCTGCTAAAAGCACACTGTGGCTGTGCAGGCATGTTCTGGACCTCGGTGCACAGGTTTTGTAGCTGGAGTCCATGGATGTCATATTATTGATCCATCTCTGTCACCCTGGGACTCTAGCAGAGGCTGGCCTCCAGCACAGCCTGCCCCTGCTGGAGATTCACAGTGATGTGAAGGAGCAGAGTCTGAGGCACAGGTAAACCTGAGTTCTTCTTGTCTCAGAGGTGGCAGGTCCTCTCCAGCCATCACCTGGTGGTACTTGGAACAGTAATGAGAAGTTGGTAAACACCAGCCGTTCCGCTAAGCAGATGTGGGTGAAGTATGTCAAGTGAACAGTTTAGATTAAAAATCATTTCTTTTCACAGCAACCTGGGGTTTTGTTCAGTGATAACTGGGATTGTAAATATGTATTCCAGAAGCCCTGTCGGAGGTTGATGTCAGGAGACTGAGCAACAGCCAAGAGTCACTGACTGTAGCTGCCTGTGCTTAAATAACCCCTGCCCTGGGGTCTGGGGGCAGCAGTGCAGTGCAGCCTGTCTGCAGGTGCTGAGGTGGGGGGGCTGTGTCTGCATGGCTGGTGTCCCTGCCCCGAGAGCTTACCATGTCCCTGGGGGAAGGGAGAAGTAAAACCAAAAGAAGAGGAAGGACTGGGCAGCTGGAAAATGGCCCATGACTGAGGACAGGGAATAGTGAGGCCAGATATAACAAAAGAAATCGATAAATTCCTGCTGAGATTAAATACTTGTGCTGAGATGGCATCAGGAGCTCTGGAGCTGCCACCTCTGCTGTCACTGGCCACATAGAACCCAGGTGTACCCAGAACTTACCAGCGCTGATCTCCAGAGTCACTATCTGCTCTCATGGGCACTTTGCATTCAGCAGGACTGATTGGAGACCAGTGCTGGATGCTGTGCTGGGCTTTGTGAGGGAAAAATCTCTCTCTGGGACTGAAGGTGGCAGAGAGTGAACTGGTGAACACGGTGCAGAAAACATCCCTTCCAAACGTACAGCTGGTAGAAATCATGCATGCTAGTGATGGGACACATGGAAGGGCAACAGGCTCTCCTGGGTATCAGCTGATGGGAAAGAGCTCCATGTTTCTGCCTTGTCCCAGCTCAGCAGGTACCAGGGTGTTCTAAGGATCCCAGCTAAGATGCTTTTAGCTCCCCAGCTCCTGAATGCTGTCCCAACAGCTACTGCTCTACTGAGAGGGAAACACAGGCAGGAAACCTGGCAGCAAGAGGCTCCCGCAGCACTAGAGACAAGTGTAGGAAACAGCATAAGTGCCAACAATTCCTGTCACACTACAGGAGAGGGGAAAATATTAAACGATTCTGTATTTGGCTGCCATGAAGGCTGTTGGGATACAGCCCAGGAACTGGGACGAATACAATGAAATGAGCCCCTGAGCACCAGACAGCTTTTGAGAAAGGAAGAATGAATTCTTGCATAACCAAATTCCATTTGTGCTCTGCCTATGGGGTGGTGGTTCTGTTTTGCTGTTTTGTTTGGGGTTTTTTTCTTTCTTTCGCACCTGCTCTGACAGCAGCATTGGGGCCACACAAGAATGCACAAACATACTTCAGTGTGTAGGGAGCGATGGCTGCAGCATTTATGTCTTGACTCAAAGGTTTAATTCTGACAGGGACACCTTCAGTTCCTTGCAGCTGGTTTTTGAATCGCAGCCTGACTTTTTCTTCAAGATTTAAGCCATCCTATGTATCCCTGGGCTGCCAAACTTGGCAGGGGTGTCATTGCCCTCCAAGTCATCTCTCTGTCCGCTGTGTCTACACATCTTATGTCCACTTCAGAAGCTATTTGATATTCCAGCAGGTCCAGTCTTTGGGGATGACAGGGTCTGCTTTCTACCTGGCTGCTTCTGCAGAGTAGGGTTTGTGAGTCTGTTCTGGATTCTGTCAGTCCTTTCTTTCTGTCTCCTGCTGAACTCCTGCTTAAAGTACCTTCGTCTGGGATTGACATTTTTTCTTCTTAAATGACCTTGACACTGTCTTGATAAACTAGTAGACATGAGCAGAACAGTAAGATTTGTTCTCAGTTTCTTCCCAAATCTGCCTTGAAAACTGGCACGTAATTACTTTTTTGAAGACACGACCCTCTGTGCTCTCAGTATTCATTTCAGATTGGAAACCTCTTGATCTTGCTTTTCTGTTGTATTTTCACGTGGAAGGAGAGAATGGGTAAAGACACACTTAGACACACTTAGTATCTATTAGATACTTTACAAATCCTAGTAGTCTCTGAAAGGACATCTGGTGATTTGCATTTGCTTTTTGGCAAGAAGGCTGTTGCCTTTGGAAGTCAGCAGGTGTCCCTTCGATGGTGCCACAGTCACTGAAAATTTCATCTTGCTTTTGTCCAAGCTGAGAGCTGCTCCTGCCCCTCCTTGAAGACCTAAGCCAGGGCTGGGATGGGTGGTGTTTCAGTGCCTTACCCCAGAATGTCCTCTGCTGTGACACTGTCCTGCCACCCTGGCATGCTGCTGGTAGTCCTGTTCTTCCACTTGTGTTTTAACTCAGATTTGTGACTGTCTACATCCGACTGATGGAGAAGGGAAAAGTCACAAAGGATTGAGAACGTGTGATGGGCTCTGCCTTGTTGGTGGAGGCACTCCTCTTCTGATCTACTTCATTCCCTCCATTATTTTTACCTCCAGTGCAGTACATCTTCCCTGGGCAGATCCTGTACCACATGAACCATTCCTTTCCTGTTACTGGTACCATTTCTGTAAGACAACTCCTCCTGGAAATCCTTCTTGTGTACTTTACTCTGTGTTGGTGGAGGCATGTCACCGCATGTCACTTGCATTTGGGACTTTTCTTCTGCCTGTACTACACAAAGACCTTCTCCAAGGTTTGGTGGCACCGGGTTTGTGAGCTGGTGGTATTGCCTGCACTAACCAGAGCCTCCAGTTGCATTGCTTCCCATGGCCTCGTGGGCATTTCCACTCTGCAGCTCCCGCTGTGGTTGTGCCAGCATAGACACTTCAGTGGGGCTTTGCCTGCTTGGGCTGTGCCACGTCCACTCCCAGAGCACTGAAGAGGTTTCTATTCACTCACAAATCCCCTGATGTCCTGGTGCCTTTTTTGACACTGAGTTTCAGGATGAGCTTCACGAGCTGCCTTGCGTTGACTGAACTAGTCTGGGCACTCACTTCTCTGCAAATTTGCACTACCTGTAGTGTCACTCGTGGGCATAGCAGAAAACTTCAATCATGGCTTTGACAAGGTGGCTCTTTCCCTTGCCTTTCTGCTCTGCAAGCTTTTGGATTACAATTTCTCTTGCCATGGTGACTGTGCAGGAACCATATGCACATCGTTTTCCATTGTCATGTTTTTCTCAGCACCACCCACAGACCTTTCTTTGCAGTTATCTTTCTCTTCTGCTTTTTATCTCTGCATATTCTCTTGGATGTGTTTTGCTTTTTTCTCTCATTTCCTTTACTGGACTGTGGAATATTGTTGAGCCTGTTTCAGTCGCCCAGCAAGACCAGCCCTGGGTGCCCTTTCTCAGAAAAGCTCCCTCTTCCCTTTCTGCAGGGAAAAAACACACCTCTGAATGCTGAATTATTTTACAAGTCAAGTGCTTTGTGAACTTCAGCCATAAACAAATCTGTTGTTTTCCAGGCTACAAACCTCACGTTGTTTTCCTGGAACCCAACTGTTGATAAGATGCTGCTCACAGATGCTAATTTCTAGCAGACACAAAGCCTTTCTCATGCCTACCTGTCTCTTCTGCAGGTGGGATGTCAAAGAATCCTCCAGAGCCACTAGCAGCATATGAACATGCAGCCTTTGCCCATTTCTGCTTGTAACTCTGCTGCTTTGGCTTCCTGACCCTCTCCCAGCCGGCCCTGCTGCAGTTTGGCTGTCTCTCCATTGTACTCTGAAGAATGCCCAGTTGCTAAACATTTCCCTTCTCTGTCAAAAGCCATGGGGCCTGGAAGCTGGTGTGCTGCTGTGCACATTGTTTTCTGGGTGCTGTTTGTTTGTTTTCTGTTTGCCTTGCTGGATTTCTTGGCTCTGATTGCCTGGGGGATGCAGCTTGTCTTTGAACCCCACTGGTCCCTCTGCCTAAGAAGCAGGGAGGTGGCACGGCAGGGCTGTGGGCATTCCGTGCTCTCAGCCAGCTCTGCTCTCAGGATGACCTGACCACATGCACATGGCTCTGGACCCACTCACTAAGCCCTGTTGAGAGGCAGAAAGCATTTACTTGGCTGTGGGTGCCAGGCTAAGGCGGTCTCTGCCTGTGCCTGGTGCTTGCCACAGCAAGCTTCTGCTGGCCCAGCACATGGCACAAACCCATGTTTCTCTCCTCACATCCTGCTTCAGGTGCTCCACCACTGCCTGCAAGTATCCTCCCAGTTTCTACAGTCCCAGGTATTAGTTTTATTGCCTGAGCATCCCCATGAGCCATGGGGCAGCTGCTAGCGCATCTTTGGAAAGCCTCAGCACTCGGTCCAGGGCAAGACACCAAGGAAGGTGTGGGTGCTGTTTCCTATTCCCCAGTCACAAATCTGCCACGTGTGCTGCTGTGGGGGACTGGACTTGCTTGGTTTGACAATAGAAAATGTCCAGCATCTGTCTTTTCCCAGGACTACAGGAGGCTCAGAGGTTGCAGGGCTGGGTACCAGCAACTGAGAGCAGGGGGAAGCGCTGCCTGGCTTGGGCAGCACTGCTCTGACCTCTCACCAGCCTCCTGGTGTTCTGGACCAAGGACACTGTGTAAATACCCATTCTCTGGACACTGTGTATCTCCAAGGAGATTGAACTACAGGGAAGGGGAAGCATTCATAGCTTCTTTGCAAAGGACAAGGAGATAAAGGTGCTCAGATGGCAGATAGCAGGTGTATACGTGGGAAATGATGGGAGGTGAGTCTGGGAGGTCTGGACCACAGGGAAGAGAGAAAAAAGAGAACTGTACCTTTTTTGGATGGTTGATACGTTGCCAACACCCTCTCGCTCAGACCCGTGTGAGTGTATATGTGCAGGGGGTCTATGTGAAAGAGAAGCTCAGGAATAATTAACAGCTCATTAATATTTCCTGCTCTCCAGGCTAAAGGCCATTACCTCGAGCAGCCTCACAGACACAGCTCTGCTCTCGCAGGCATCCTGAACTCAACCCCTGCCAAACCACAGCTGCCATTCCTGTGTGATCGAGGGAAACAAGCCCTTTCCTTTCCCTTGCCTTCAAACAAGGGTGAAAGGCCTTGGCTGATGCAAAATATAAACACGAACCATGATCAGGACAAAAGCGAGTCACTGGGCCAGCTGCTGTTGTAAACAGTGCCTTTCCTCCCCTCCCCAGGCACCAGGCTTTCCTGGAGGTCCCCTCCATCCCCTGGCAGCCTGGCTCTTCTCCCTACACCTGGATTCCCTGACTTATTTTAGGTGTCACTTTCCAAAAAGCTGACAGCTGGGCTGCTGTGCAGAGCAGTACTGGCCAGGATCTGTGTGAGAGGAAGAGGGTGAAGGCAGCAGAGAAAGGGAACTGGCATCACTCTTGACTCCTGGGAACAGTGGGGATTTGATGTATTGCTCTGACATCCATCCAATGCCACCACAGCCCTTCCTGGACATCCTTTCTCCAGGCCCAGGAGCAAGGCCCACCAGTACCTGTCACTGCTGGGGGATTGCCCAGGAGGTGTGCACTGAGCTGCTCAGCTCACTGGTAGCCCATCCACACATGATTATGTTCCTGCTCTGTCCCATCTCGCTCACAAGCAATGAAAGAAGAGGAGGAAGGGATGGTATTTGGAAAGAGATGCTGGCCTGAAATCAAATACCAGCAAGATGGAATGTCCTTAGTGGAGAGATGTTTTGCAGCTCTCCTCTAGGATGGAGGATCAGCTCTCCAGTGGTGATTCAGTGGGGGAAAAATGCAGCACAAGTCATCCAAGTCACTTCCAGAAGGCTGCAGGTAGCTGCCCTCAGTGTCACCCTGCGTCTGGGTGTTGGTGTCTGCCGAGGAGAGGCAGCGGGGTGAATGACAAGGGACATCACCCTGGGCTTCTTGTAGTGAGATAAATTGGCTGATCTCACTCCACAGTGTCCTGTAGATGCAGAGATAAGCCAATGCCGAACTCACTTGGGAATGTGGCACGCAGCCAGCCTTGTCTCATTCTCTTCTAAGTAGCATTAATTAAGCTGGATTTACTCAGCTAAGGGACGCCTCGAGTCAAGACATGTCCGGGTGACTGTTTACGCATTGCTTCTCGTACAATTAGACCACAGCAAGTGATCATCAGTATCAGCTTCTGACAGTAAGGTCATGCAAACACTTAAATTACCCTTCTGGACCTCAAAAGGCTTGTCCAGAAAGGGTCGGGGAGCTCCTCTGCTCCTGCTGAGCCCAGACACTTGTGTCCTTAGCGGCTGGCGGTTGCTGACAGCAGGAGGCTGGTTGGGGGACTCTGTGCACCTTCGAGGTGTTAAACAGCTATTTCAAAATCCCAAATCTTTCCCCGTTAGTCAAGTTTTTAATCAGCATTAATTCTGCAAGTTACCATTCTGGGCTCCCCGGGACACTAACACATGCTCCCCTATTGGCTCTAGATCTCCTGGTTTAGCGTTTCAGAAAGACATCCAGTCCTGACTGGCAGAGCCTGCCAGTGAATCACTCCAGCCCTGTGCATGCTGTTCTGCTATTTCTTACCCTGCCTCCTATACCGAATTTGTCTGATTTTGGTTTCCGGGCTCTGGATCTGTCCCTGTCTGTGTCTTCTGCTGCTCAGTTGAAGACCTTATCACGGCAAAGCTTTTTCCAAGCGGACGTTTATAGTCTGTAATCAAGTTACCCATCTGTCTTCTCATTTCAAATAAAATAGATTGAGTTTCTTTAATCTGTTACCACAAGTCCAGGTTGCCAGACTTTTTTTATTTTCTTATGTATAGAGTGCATCTCAACAGGAGTAGTAAGTATCATATATGTGCCAAGGCAGCTTTATAAGGGAAGGAGAGAGAACTTTGCTCCAAAACTGGCTGAGTTTCGCAGCTCAGATTGACATTGCACTTGCTGGTTTTGATACTGCTCCCAAACTTTAAGAAATGTGTTTAATGTTCAGTTCCACTGGTTAATAAACACAACCCTTTTCTGGCTGCCTTTAGTTAGGCAAGATGATGTGTTTATACTGCAAAATTCAGCCCCTGTCCTGAAGCTTTTACAATCTCATGTAAGACAAGGTACGAGGGAAGAGATTCACAAGGACAGATGAAAAAGCACCAGGGGAAGTGACAAGAAAGACACCTGGGTACAAATGCCTGCTTTGTGCTGGCAAAGATGGCTAAAGCTGCTTCTCAGTTTTAGAAGATCAGAAATAAGCACTGACATGAAGGAAGCACCATTCACAGGCACGTTCAGACAGCCAAGGAGCAGCACAAGCCTGGGTACAGAAGGTGAATCTGAAAGTGTAAGTGAGGCTGTGTGGGAGCCCAGCACCAGGAGCCAGCCCAGGTCTCTCTTGGGGCGGGCAGCCAGGTCTCCTTCAGCTGCCTTTCATGGGTGGGAAGAGCTGGCTGAGGGTGTTGGGGTGGGGGTGCAGAGGTGGAGCAAGGAGGAACAGGATACGGAGGGAGAATTGCTGATAGGGATGTGCATGGGGATGGTTTCAGAGGGCATAGGACAGTCTGCACACGAGTTTCTCAGCTCTTGTCTGTGACAGATTGGCCATGCCAGGCTCATCGGGCCGCAATTGCAGCTTCCAGGGATGTGCTGTGAGTAGCCACAAACTCATTATCATTGTGCAGTGACCTGTGAACAAGCCTGGCCGTGACGGTACTTCCCACCCCCATAGATTCATCAGCTCTCAGCACTTTGGGACCGCCAAAGAAATCATGAAATAGATTTTAAACCCAATCTGGGAAGTTTGAGTCTGCGGGAGGAGGCTTCCCACAGTCCCTCAGTCTGTCCATCTGCTGCCGGAGCAGTGCTGGGGTGTTTGTGCCTCAGCCACCCCCACCTGGAGCTGCCTCTGCCCATGCTGGACTGGGCATTGGCTTACTTGATTCATCACGAAACCAATCATTCAGACAGGCGGGTACTGGGAGAGCCCTCTGCCTGCTTAATTTGTTCTCTTCTGGAAGATCAATACAGAAAGCTTCGCTTTGAAAAGGCTACTCTGCGTTTTCTGCATTTTTTTAGGGTGCAGGCACGGGAAGGGTGGTGTCTGCACCCAGTGGGTAGCTCACAGGCTGCCTGGAGAAAACATGAGCTGGGGCTGGCAGGTGGAAAGGCTGCACGTGGCCAGGCAGAAGGGTTACCATGGCAAGGAGCACCGGCTGCTCCAAGCAGGGCTGTGCTGGCTTGCCCTGGACCACTTCCAGGCTGTAGAAATCACCACCACTCACCAGAGCTACTTTACATACAGGCAAACATCAGTTGAATCTGTTAATTCTGTTTTAGTAAGACAATAATTGCGTGTTTATTAAAAACAACAGATTTTTTTAGATGACTGATATTCAGTCACTGCCCAGGAGATGTGGATTGATTTCCTGCTCGCCAGCCAACCTTTAATTATTGTTACGCATCATTGTATTTAGTTTCATAAACAAAAGGGAATGAAAACCAAAGAGATTAGCATTAGATACCTATAACTTAATTTACGTATAATAGCTTTATTACCTCAAAGCCTGGAACATTCCAGGCAAGTTTTAGCCCACATCCATGAGATACGAGTGCTCATGATAACTCTACATTGGCTTGAAAAAGGCATGTGTCACGCTGCCTTGAACAGACAGACCCCCCAGAGAAGCCAACGATCTTCTCCCCCCCATCCCACCGGTGTCTTACAGCAGCGGGCACTCGGGGAGGCAGGAGAACCCCGGGGTTAAAGAGCCCTGAGTCCCCTCCAAGGTGTGTGTTAGTCTCCCTTTCAGAAGCGCTCGGATTTCAATGTATTTAGCACATTATCTCTGAAAGCTTGGCCCACGCCTGCTGCTTCGCAGGGGGCCTGAGGGGAATGCCACACTGAGGCACTTGGTGGCCTTGTCATTTCTTGTGCATGTCACAGCTTCATCGTATGTCTCGTTAAGTTAATTAGAGGACAGAAGAGCAAGCAGCAGAAGTCAGAGAAGCCCCACGAAACATGTGTGAAAATGTCAAATGAGCTCGGAAAGCAAAGCCCAAGGTGCTGCCCTGTGTGAAAGCCAAACTTTGGGCATCTTGTTCCTGTCGTTCTGGATGAACAGGGAGCACAGGCAGATGCTTGTGCCACGCCAGGACAGAACTCTTAGTGGAAAATCACACTTAGCCCAGCACGTCACTGCTGCACTGCACTACGAGGGCACCTCCTGCCCAAAGGTGACTGCCAGCAGGCCCTGGTATCCACAGGGACCCTCCTCACCGCAGAGCAGCATGCAGGGAGCATCTCCAGAGTGTCCCATGCTGGCACACCCTGGCTGCCCAGGGGATGTCATGTCCTCCATCCTTCACGGGTTATTTCCAGCATTACATCATTTTTGTGGCACTGGAACTGGGTTACACTGCCCTGGGGAAGCCGAGATGCCTGTTAGTCATGAGGTGGATGATGACTGTTCTGCTCCTGCTTTGCCGTGGGCCCTCTCTGCCAGCCTGATCTCTGCTATTAATTTATTTACCGAACAAATGGCATTTCCCCAGCTCTGCAGCGATGCACACTCTCCGCCCTGTGCCACAACCAGCCAGGGAAGCACCAACTCTTGGTCCCACCAGTGCTGGAAGAGGACCTGAGGAGGTCCTCAGGCTCTGCCCAAGAGGCAGAGCAGGCAATGCTGAATTTGCCTCTGCCCAAATCAGTTTGAAAAGTGAAAGAACTTGCTGTAGAAGTTCTACCAGAGTTCTCCTGCAGCCCACACCATGGGGACTGTGTACACTGGTGCTGTCCCAGGCTTGCGGAGGGCAAGGGGAGGCAGGAGTTAGTCCTCCACTGCAAAATGCATACAGTGCTTTCTGGAATTTGCTTTGCCACAAGCCCTGCAATATTGATTTAAAAAAAACCCCTCTGCTGGTCATTTAGTTGTGAAATTGAGCAGTGTCCCTGTGAGCTCTAAATTTTAGGGAGTACATTGTACCCGACTAATTTTATGGTCTGAATTGCCTTTTATCTTGGTTTGCTATTAATTTAATAGCAAATCTCTGTGTTTGTCAGTTTTGATTCCTGGGGTACCATATAATTTCGTTTGTAAATTGATTTGTGCTTTCTGATACTTCAATAAACCCATTTGGTATAAACACAGCTCTTCATTTCCCTGCGAGTACGTGGTGAACAAGCAGAAGCTGAGCACAAAAATAGACTTTTATTTAAGCAACAAGTATAACAAGGGGAGGGCAGCGGGAATGGGGTGGTCAGACCAGCAGTCTGCTGACAGCCTCTAAACAAGGTGCAGATTACAATGCAAACTAACCAGCAGTTTTCTTTTCAGGCAGGACCTACTGAATGCAATATCCTGGTTATTTGCTATCTGCTGTGTGCAAGTGAGAAGTCTGGGGCATCGCTGGCCTCCCCCAGCATGGCACCCCCAGTAACTTGGGTTGACGTTGCCCAAGATGCCCTGGTGTTCCCCAGCCCTGGTGTTCCCCAGCCCTGGCATCTCTCTGGGTGTGCAACATGCTGGAGAAGGCAAGAATGGGTGGTTTATCAGGGACCAAGGGAAACCAAGCCAAAACTGGGAGTGGGCTCGGTCCCTCTTCTCTGGGATGTCACCTGGGCTCCCTGCTCTTTATCCCCAACACACATGTCCCTATTCTCTGTGCTCATTTTCTCCATTCCCTTCTCATCACCTGCAGTTAGGTAAGCAGAGGAAAGGAAAAGCTGCAGAGTTATCTAGCTACAGGCAATGGAAACCACCTCTATAAGCTTCCTTTTAGTGTGCTAAATCGGCAGACCTCCTTTTGTGTCTTTAAAGTGAGTCTTTAACACCTCCCTCAACAATCAGCAAAATACAGGTTTTGTGTTCTCCTTTTGCCATGTCTTTTATTTTATAAACCCAGAAACCAGTATAGAGGCACACACTTTGATTACTCGATTAACTTTCTATTTGAAGCTGTATGTTTTATTTCTTTTTTCCCTCAGTTAATGAAGCTTACTTGTATGATTGCAGATTGTGAGATTAGAGAGCTAGAAAATAGCTGCCAATTGTCATTTAGACTTTTGTTATTTTTTTGTCCTCCCAGATCAATACTGCGCTTAACTATTTCAGATTGGAGAAAAGCCATCAAAGTATTCTACTTTCACAAAAGATATGTGATTAGACCACTAGTTCCGAGTCACCAATCATTTTTATGTTAATGATTTGTCCAAAGGCGTTTTCTTTTTTCCTATCTGATAGCTTTTTTTCTGGAACAGAAATACCAGAAAGTGTTGGCTAAACTCAAACTCAACTGCCTGTACTTGAACACGCTGGTTAATTTTTGGGGGTAAGGCATGTGGAAAAATATGGATGAAGAATTTGAAAAACATTGTAAGAAGTAAGACCATTTCAATCCTCGGAAATAAACCAACGTGTTTTCTGAGGTTTGTTTTTCTTAACAAATCCATCTTCACTTTCAGCACTGACAGGGGCTGGCTGGGAGATGTCTGTGAGGGAGAATGAAATTGCCCAAGCTGCGCCAAGTTAACGATGTCAAGTAACATTTATTTATTTAATTAATTTAGTCTTTTCATCAGGCAACATGTTTTTTGTTGTTGGGTTGTTTGTTGTTTCTTTTTTTTCCCCCAAGTCTGAAATGCTGAGGGGAAGGATCTGAGTAGAGAAAAGGAAACAAAGAAATCACAGGTGTCGAGCCAGGTCCCTGTGTAGTGCAAGGCAGCACAGCAGGCTGACACCACAGCCATGCACTGTATTAGAGAGAGAAGGGATCTGGAGACAGTGGTGGAAAATTCTTGGAAGTCATCAGCAGCTCTGAACTGCTCACATCAGAACACGGTACCCAGCGCAGACCTGGCTGCTGATACTCACAGCCGTGGGGTGCAGGTAGGGAGTGATGTCAGCTGGGCAGAGAACAGCCTCCTGCACATTTTCAGTGCATTTTGTCTCCCCTTTGGTTACTCCATAGCTGAACTTTCTCCCATCTCTCTGTATATAGCAGGCGATGGTTCTTCATCCCATGGAGAGGTGGCAAGGATACCAAAAACGTTTACAAAAGCTGCCCTGTAGGAAGGAGGAGCTGGCAGGCTGGGCATGGCAGTAATGACAGCCTTCCCCGAAAAGCCTGGAGGCTCTTCTCCTCCCCCCATTAACCCCATAAGGGTGTTAACCCTTCAGATTAGCCACTGAAACTGCAAGTCATGGTGAAGCCAAAGAGAAGCTGAAGAGAGAAGGAAGCTTAAAGTGGCCACTTTAACAAAATGGCTCATTTTTCTTTGAAATTAATTGCCTGAATCCTGACAAAACCTGTTATTAAAAGAGCACCCTCGCCTTTTAAATCATCTGAGCCGTTTGTAAAGCGCTCCCAGAAGCTCAAAATCATCCCCTCTCCTTCTGGCTCTTTTGTTCATTTCCATCTGGGGGAAATTCATGAGAATTCATTAAAAAATATTGGCACTCTAGAGCCAAAGGCAACAGGTCTCTCAAAACGTCCAAATAAAAAATGTTCTAATGAGTAACCACTGTCAAATGGCCAGGCAAAAAGGAAAAATAGGACAGCAAACAAAACTAAATAAAAACTTAAGCAGTTGCCTGTTAAGCGGGGGCTTCAATTATGAGTTCTGTGATTCATACACCAACACCTACTCAACACTGATCTCTACCAAATGATTCAAGGCGGCATCACTCTAATACCCTGGGACTATCCTTTCGTCAGTGAAAAGACAGAGCCGAAGGCAGCTGGGATACTCACAGCCTACAAATGTAACTGAAATTGTGAGAATAAACTTGTCATATTACTCATTGCACAGTCCCACCAGGACAAGTCAGCAACAAACCCGCCTTGAGTTATCTCCTTGTCACCACGGGGTGGGCAGCAGGTCCAGATGAGGTACCTGCCTGGTCTTGGGAGCTGAGCCTGCAGCAGGATTGGGAGAGCGTTGTTTGGTCCTGGCTGGTGGTGTGAATGTGATGTCTGTTATCAGCTACAGCAGCAGTGGAAGAGGAACAGAAAACAACCCGTGTGTTGGGCTCTCCGACACAATGGCACAGCCTGGGTCTACACTCAGCAGAGAACAGCCTCCTACATGTTTCCAGTCCACTTTTCCTTCCTGCATGGCAGGCTGTGGGGATCCTTCCCCGGTGACCCGTGTCTTCAGTCACTAGCCCCAGGTATGGGCCGTAGCCAGAGTGAGCCTGGCAGCATTCGGGCTGCACTTGCAATGGCTGCATCAATATTCATCTCTTTGCAAACATAAACTGCCCCTGCTGCTCAGAGTCACTTCAGATTATTCATATCGATTCAGCACTGTTAATGATTAAATACAATGTTCTTCAAAGCCTGCGTTTAACAGGAAAGCTTGATTGGATTTACTGTTTTGAGGTTGGGTGGGATGTTTCCAGTTACATCGCTGGTCTTTTGATTATTTTTTTTTTCCCTGGTGGAACATCGTATCGTTTTGCAAATGAAGAATTACCCTCTTGCCTTTTAATAAGAATTTCCACCTCTGAAGGATTCACATCCTCCTGCTTAATCAGACAACTGATATATTGCACACCCCACCATCCTCTCCAGGGCCCTCTCCCCCACAGCCATCACAAGCAGAGCAGCTCCGGGGGGCTGAGCCAGCTCTGCTCAGAACTCACAGCCCAGAGGACGGGTCAGAACAGGTCCCAGTGAAGGCAGGTGATTGCAGATCATCTGTGGGTGGCATCCCTAGGGCTCCCTCGGATAGGGAATAAACCAGCTACAAAACCTGGTGCTTGTCCTGGACAGAACTTCATGCCCTTACAGAGGGAGTCAGAAGATAAAATGCAGAATTAGGTGATTTAGCTGATGTTCCAAATATCCTCTTGGCAGTGCTGGGAAGAAACCCTCAAAACCCCAGCACAACTCACTCTGCAGTTTTGCCTTCCAATAGTTCATCAGGAGTCTGTCTGTTCAAACACTGTCCTTCCATCATGGAGTTCCAGCCTCTGTAGGAAGTGTCCAGATTTAAATCTGGAGGAGGAAGGTGTTTGCATGCAGGACCAGATGGAAGCAATCACTGCACAAACCCGGGGTATGAGTGCAGGCCACCTGGGGCATAGTTTTACTGAGACCTGTCACTATTTATTCCTCATTTTGTCTTTATGTGAGACAGCACATGAAGGCTTGACCACACAATTTAAGAAAGGAAAAACAAGGAGAGAACACAACAGTGAAATTGCTGAGTTGCTACTAGTTATTGCCAGTTTAAAAAGAAGATGTGAAATCAAAGATTTAGGAAAAAGAAACAACCCTGACCTGACAAAGCACAGAAACCCCATGAGAAGCAGCAGGAGGGAAGGCAGATTGCAACTCAGCAAGATCAGTCCATCGCAGGCAGCAGCAGAAACCAGCATTTCCCAGGGCTGCCTGATGAGCAGGGACTGGTGGGGTGCCTGCGTGGGGATGGGGACACGCCGCGTGCTCTCCCTACAGCTACGTGCATGAGTAGTGAGCTGATTGCTGTGTACGCGTGGGCATGAGCATGGTTCTGCTCTCAAGTCTCTGTGCCTGATAGAAGATGGACAAATAAAAGTGACCCAGAGGTCCAGGGTTACATCTGGTTAGACTCAATGAGATGAAATCCATTTTGGGATCTCTAATGGCCCTCTCTCTGTGGTGTCACACTGGTGCCAGGATATTAAGGGCACCTGTCAGGGCTATTTTAGGAAACAGAGGCCTCCTGCCTCCCCTCTGCACTGAGCTCATGACATGTCAAATGAGGTCTGCTGGCTCAGGGCACATGGAAAGTTGTGGGTTTAGTGCAAAGCCTGGATGAGAAAGTGATTTTCTGAGCGTCCTGTCACACACAGCTTCAGCCTAGACTCTGTGGGTTTACTTCTGGCATCCTCTGTGCAACCTGCACCTGCAAGTGTGGACCCAGCTGCACACCTCGAGCTTTGCCCACCCCCAGGAACAGGGGGAGAGTTAAGCTTTCTCCTGAGAGCTGCCTTGTGAAGCTGAGCTGTTACCTTCTGCCATGTGGAGAGCCGGCCAGGGTGAGAGGGGAAATGAGTTCAGTGACTACACAGGGAGAGGACCCTTAACGCAGCGACACAGCTTGTGTGCTTGCCATGTACAAGCAGGCACATCAGCTGGGTTCTGGCTTCTCAAAGCTTTCAGGTTTCAGACACAGGTCTTGATGTCAAGCCTGCTGAAAGGCTGAAACCCCTAAGCCTTCATGCGCTGGGGGGGTCTAGCCTGGCTCTGACCCATCACTCAAGACAGAAAACTGGGTTTGCTCTTCCATGAGAGCTATTTCTGGAACTATCTCACTTTTTGTCTTCTTAATTACTGCCACAGGTTCCAGTTCTCCTGGTTTGGAGTGGCATGAGCTAAGCTAACCACAGGTACCTCTACATGGGCAGTCAGGCATTGGCTCCTGCACAACCTGCCCATACAGAGGCAGTGGTGGGTGGGAGCACTGCAGATGCAGTGTGCTTTGCTTGATCTAGGAGAACGGGTGGGAAAACACACCTAACAGAAGGACAGAGTGCATTTCAAAACAAAGACTACAAGGTCGACATGAAGTGCTCCACGTGTGCACAGGCAGGAGGGAGACTTCCAGCTGAAGAAAGACCCTTCTGCGTGCAAGATGAAGGAAAGTAGGTGTACACTTTCTCATCAAGTGAGTGGATTGGGCAGCCAAGAGCACACTTTTCAAGATTACCTTACAATTAATATGATTTAATGTCAGAGCCTCTTTTTTTTCTTGTCCCATTATCTACAACAAAACTTCATCAGACTCAAAATTTGTCTACAGAAATCATGCTTTCCAGTACAGGGTAAGTCACCATCACGCTGCCAGTTCCCCCAGCAACAATTTATGGAGGCAACGGCTCCTCCTGGCCCTCATGACATCAGACACAGTTCACTTATTAGCTTTAAAACCCAAAGATGAGAAGGAAAGAAGCTGGGGCAAAGTAAGTAATGGGTAAAGGCAGGCATTAGTAGTTCATTTAGGAGATCACTGACCAGTTCAGTTAAGCCTGAGTGCTGTTGCAGATACGCTGGAAGCAGGGTTTGGATATATTACCCACCTTTTGCTTTCAGCCTCCATCAATGTTAGTGCAAATTCAGACTTTTTCTTCTCAGACTAGCTACAGGGAAGATGTTCCAGGGAGCTTGGTATGCCAAGGAGTGGGATTTTTCAAAACCACTAGTGGTTTCGGATAGGGAGCTCAAAACCATAACTGGTCACGCACTGATGATTCAGGAACAAAGCTATTTTCAGAGATGGCTTGATTGATGAGAGCTCCAAAGGAGTCTTGCCTACCAGCAAGCACATCTCCAGCCACCTAGCAAGACGTTGCTGAGCCTGGTTTTCAGCTCTCTAAAGGTATCCAGAGATAAGCAGGCAATGAAAGCACCCAGAAAACACCTCTGGTTCATGACAGGAGGCCCCTTACTGTGAGGCCACAACCCTCTGCCACACTGTTCATCATCACATTCCCCAGGAAAAAACAAAACAAAACTCATTTTTCTTCACTGCTGCCAATACAGGAGCTGGCTGCTTGGAAACCCACCCGGGTTCTCCCATTCTACTTTCTTTCGTCTATCTGAGCTCACCTGTGAAGGACCAAAGAATGCCAGAACAACCATCACAGCCAGCATGTGCTCCCCAAGCAGCTACATTCCCATAACATCCCCTACTCCAGACAAAGACAAATTCTTCTCCCTATACCTGCAGCACTTCCATCCCTCAAGCCTTTGCCTCTGAGCTGGATTTAAGAGCTGCCTCATTAGCAGGTGTCTTTTACTCACTTGCAGAGCTACTTTAGAGAACAGAGCACCCGCTGCTGTTTCCCCCCAGCATACCCACAGACCTAGAGCTGCAGAACAAGGCCAGCTGTGGAGAAGTTCAAGACTCATCTGTGCGTGAGCGGCTGCTGGCAGGAATGGAGGGAAGGCAGCACTGGCTGCCCAGGTAGAAAACTTTGGTTTACTTCCAAAACAGCTTGTTCCAGGGAGCTGCTAAATGGTCTGAGCTGTAGGCTTAGAGCTGAGGAAGTCTGTTCTTTTCTAGTTTTTGTCAGAGCTGCTCACGTCTGACTCTCTGCTCAGCGTTCCTGATGCTGATGCTCAGTCTTTCCATGCTGGTGAAGACCCTGTGCTCTTGGGGAGCTGCTCTCTAACCAGCTGGCTGCAGGCAGGAGCAAGGCTGAGCTTTATGGCCAGGGTGCTTGCTCCAGCCTGCAAGCTACACTGCATAGCCAGGCTGCGGGTGCTGGCTCGCCTCTGACCCTTCTCCTGGGATTCATATGCCAATCATTAGGGTAACTTTGTGGCTGGTGTTGCTTCAGGAATGAGTCCTTCCTGAGATTTCTACTTGGAGCTGTCTGTTCCTATCCCAGTTGCTGTGGAGGAGCCCTCAGGAAGCCCCTGTCATGGAGGGAATGACCACTTACATCAATTTAATTTAGTTATGGGGAGAGTTGAAAGATCTGTGGTTCAGTTCCTAATGTAGTAAATGATCCCCATGCATTCTGTTGCATCAGCAGAAGTATTTTCTGTTGCTGAAGG
The DNA here is from genome assembly GCA_025331215.1 of Actenoides lindsayi. Taxonomy (NCBI): domain Eukaryota; kingdom Metazoa; phylum Chordata; class Aves; order Coraciiformes; family Alcedinidae; genus Actenoides; species Actenoides lindsayi. The sequence continues at coordinate 42,943 of WTSP01017805.1, read as the reverse complement.
CTGCTGTAATCACTAACAGACAGAAATTATCTTCCACTGAAATTTATTCCTGCACTTGAGGAGGGAATACAGATACATCTCAACCCTCTGCATTCAGGAAAATTTCTCACTTAGAACTCCTGTTGCTTTTCCTTGCTTTGGCTTCGAAACTGTTGAGGGTGGGGGGAAACGGAAGGAAACTGGGAGGTCCCTAGGGGTCCATAGGTCATAGCTTGAGCTTTGTCCATCTGTTTCTGGAAGAATGCAGCAGGACTCTTTGCTGGGTCTCCTGTCCCTCTGCGTGGACCACCCGAGCTGTGGGTGGATGGAGGGGACTGAGCATCTCTGCCTGTGCTGCTGCCAATCCTCTCTGGGCTGTAACCTCCTGCTACCTGCCCCAGGTGCAGGAGGGACCAGGTTGCAGCGGATGAAGGTTATAGGCAGACATCAAGGGTGCTTCTGTCATCAGACAGACATCTGCCCAAAGCAGGACAGAGTCAGGGGGCCTCCTCCAGCAGGCACTGCCCTGGAGAGATTAACCCTGAAAAGGGGGTGGAAAAACAACCCTGAGAAGAACCTGCATTCCCTGCTAGTGGGTCGGGAGGGAAGTTCAGCCGCAGGTGCAGAACCAGGTGAGTCAGGCTCCTTTATCTCCCTGCTAAAAATACTGCCCTGAGAAGGCTCCTCAGGAGCTGGGACTGGGTTATGTGAAGTTCAGGGGAATCCTGAGCAGGGGAGGTTTCCAGGAAAAAGAGAAGCTTTAGTAATTGGAGCACCTGGCTGTGTCTGAGCCCTGCAGGGGCTAGAGTGATGTTGGATTTACAACTGTATATAGGAGAGATGAGATCCAGTTTGGATGTGGCTTAGCAAGAAAAAACACCCCAATAAACAGGCATGTATATAGGTATGGGTTCAGCATCCCTGAAAGGGGCACTCTTCCAGCCCACAGAGCTCCTGCAGAAGTCCCCACATCAGAGTTTCTCTGTTCCAGAAGAAGACAAGTCAGCCAATAAATACTGGGAAAAGCTGGGAAGGATAAATCGCTGCTTCAAAAAAAAGAAATCCTTTCAGCCTGGCGGAAGCTCTATTTATCTCCTAAAGACTTTAGTTCCCAGGGGAACATTAATGGAGCTCTTTAGGAGCTCCCATGACAAACAAACCTTTGTCACAGACAAAGAGGACAGGCAAACCTGCCAGCTCCCTGGTCCCCTCGTAGAGACGTGGGGGGTGCTTCATGCTGCAAATGCCATGCCAGTGAAAAGTGTGACAGTGCCACTGAGAGACCCATCGGCGTAGGGGCTGTACAGCAGGGGTGCTAGTGAAAGATAAGACCCTTCTCCCTTGAGGTGTTTTGGACTTGCCACCCACCTCCCTGTCTGGGGAAGAGGATTGGAAATGGCAGCCACGCTCCCAGGGCTCTATCTGCATCCACAGAAGGCACCACGGATCTGGGCTGGTGCTGGTGGGTTTGCCTCCTCCTCACCTCGTTACACACCTTGGCTACGAACAGTCCCCGGCTTTGAGTCGAGCTAATCTCAACACCCACTCTATGGAGTCAGCTTTGGTGAAGACCTGGAACAACAGCTGCCACTTGTCCCATCAGGCCTGGTCCAGCTCCCTTGTCTACTTGGCACCACTGTTCATGTGAGACCGTCTTTCTGTGGTAGGGCACGCTCTCGGCAGGTTAAGTTACTCAGCTATTGACTGCATTCATTAGTCAGGTATTGACGCACCACGCCGAAGAAAATGAGGAGGACTGCTACAGTGACAGCTTTATTGCTCAGACTGTTAAAAGAAAGTCCCCATTTGCTTCTCCCCAAAAAGCTGAATATTCAAAAGGTCAGAAGGATGTCTCAGCATGAATCAGCTGGGAAACGTATATCTAAGATCAAAGGGATTGTCAATCCAATTAACAGCCTGGGCTCCTGCAGCAGCAGGGGTTTTACATATAAAATATACTCTATTCAATGTTTCATCTCCAAGTCCAGGTCTCCCTGGAAGTCTCCCTTCTCAAATCTTTTTTTCCATCTCCCTGCTGTCTCAGGAATCTCCTCTGTTAGGAGTGGTTCTGTAACCAAGTGTAAATTCTTCTTTTTTCTCTCCTTCCTCAGAGATTCTGTCTATTTATTTTTTTTTAAGTTAATTAAAACTATCTCATTTTCACATTGCAGCTGCCTGCCTAGATCAGAGGAAGGAAGCTCACTCAGCATGTCAGACTGTAGCAGAGCACCAGACCCTGGGTTTCAGACCATAAACAGGGCAAAAACTGAGCAACCAGGGGATGAACCTCCCTTCCTTTGCCTGTGGATGGGGTTCTGCATTGTTGGTTGTACTTAGTACTGCTCTGCAGAGCACTGCCTGCCTGGGCAGCTGGGGTAGTAGAGGCATGTAAAGGCACCACGGATTGATTTAAGCAAAGCAAAGGGATTAGCACTGGCGAAGCTAGAAGAGATGAGGAAATGTTGTTGGATGTGTACAGCGGGCTGTACAAACTCTATCTTCTGGACTCTCCATCAGGCATCTGCTGCTCCAGAATGAGCAGTGCCAGCATGCCCATGGGCCCCTCTGTGCCAGGCTCCCTGCAGGACTGCAGCTCTCTGCCCTGCTGTAGCTGGCCTCTACCATCAGCAGAAAGAAACCACAGCCTGGAAGAAGAGTTTGCTCAGGGAGGATTAAAGCCAGTGCACACCACATGTAACAGCTTCTCAGTGGAGATGGAGATGGGCTGCTAACACTCTCCATCAGTGCTGGTTCCTCAGGGACACCCAGGGCACCCACATTAATACCTTATCAGTGCATTAGGATTCATGTGGGCACAAGAGAGTCCGCACCAAAGGAATGAATAGTGATGAGGCCATTATTTTATTGGACTTTCTGGAAATGCCAGCGTTCCCCGTTCAGTATTAGCATAGCCAGCAGCAGTGTTGCAGGCAGGCCAGGAGGTCTCAGAGAGCTGCTGAGATCTTTGAGCACCCGAACCTCTGTGGATATAGGCTCTTATAGTCTGAATCCCTGCATGATGGGAGGTAGGAAACCACTCTGGTGCTGCTGTGGTACTGCGTGGAGGCTCCTCTCTGCACAAGGATGGCTTGTAGGAGAGGAGGACTTGACATTACAGGCCAATATCCTGTCCCTGATAGTGGCACCTGATGTCCCAGAGGAAGATGGGGAATACACAAAGCAAGCAAGCCCTGGCCAAAAGCACAAGGTTTTCCTGTTCCTCAGCCAAGTTAATAATAGAGCAGGATTCAAATCCAGATAGCCATGGTGTATTTTAAGCTGATCCCAGTTCATTCGGGGGAGCCAGTAGGCTGCACACAACAGGCTGGTTCCCCATCCATGGGAAGGTTGGAAAGCTGCAGAAAGGCAGTACTGGTGGAGGAAAGCCCCCCCTTGCATTGCTCTCGGATACCCTCATCTGGTTGAATCCGGAAGCTCAACCTCCAAACGGACAGGACAAATCAACCCCAGATGGGTTCTCATCAGCTTTTAGGACAAATGAATGGAGTTTGGGACCAGAATTGCCTAAGCTGCCATTGGATGGGCAGGAGGGGACACGAATGTTCTGGAAGACATGCCTACAGATAGATGGAGACTCTTTTTTCTTCGCACCAGCCATTTATAAGAATGCAGGGATCAGCACCGAGCTGGAAAGCTCCTTCTGCAGTCTGGCAAAAAATTGGAGGTGTAGGTGGGCTCTGAGGAAATGCATCCCCTGCTAGAAGGAGAAGAGCAAAAAGACAAAAACGGCTTAGAAAGGGAGGTAGTGCTCAAGCAGTTGCTCCATCAGGCAGCTATAGAGTGCTGAGCTAAGGGGAATTCACAGCAAAGAAAAAAACCAGACTTTAAAAACATGCTCGCTTCCTTCAAAAGTCTCGAGCAAGGGGTTTCCTATTAAAAATGATGCTGGAGAAGCAGCCTCCAGGTTGACAGGGCATGGCGGTGCCGTGGCCACGGTGCTCTGGTACATCCTGTGATTGTTAATCAGCCCCATGCAGCACACGGCCGCCTGGGATCGATGCTTAAACGAGCGCAGGGAAGTCTTAGCTAATGAATTGGGTGTTCATTTCTCTTCTTCTGGGGAAAGGCTTGTTCTCTTGTTCCTGAGAAGTATCCTGGATTTCTCTGTGTGCTGAAGTTGAAGCGTGGCAGTTGTGAGCCCCCAGCTCTGCATCTGCTGAAATCTTTCCCGTGACGCACTGGCAGCAGCATCTCGCAGATCAACCTGCCTGCTTCTGTCACACCGTCAGCACTGCATTGCTTCAGAGCTCTGGGGCTCAGGGGTAGCGGGTGTCTTAGCCACTATTTTGTCTGGGTGTGCATCCATTACACAAGGATGTCTTCTGAATCTTAAAAATCAAAAATTGGGGCAAAACCAGAGCCATGGGCTTCCCCTGAGGTTTCAGGGCATTTGCCTCAGGAGAGCTGCTTTGCTTTCAGCCTTCCCATTCCTGCTTTATCTCCTTTACTCAACCCCACTGATGCCATGTTTTGTCCATCCCTTTTTGTGCAATCCTTTTGGCTGATAGAAACACACCTGGTTGCTGGGGGGAGCAAGAGGTGGAGATTGCCCTATCCACATGGAAAGAAGCAGTGATGAAGGTTCAGGATGTGGCATGAGCATCTTGTGGGCTGATAGTTCCCTTTCCCTGCAGGACCCAAAAGGAGAGGGGAGGCTGCAGGCAGAGTCAGGGCTCCAGGTGGCAGAAGGAAGGGCATGTTTGTCCATAGCAGGATGAAAACAACACTCTTTGAAAGCTTTCCAGGGACTTGCCCTGCTGGTGTATCTTTATTAAGGGTGTCAGCTTTGGAGCTCTTCTGGCATCCATGGGTGCCACCACATGATCTGATTCCTATCAACAAGAAAATCCTCTCCTGTGAAGTTCCTCTGTTGTGTTTTTTCCGATTTGTGCAACAACTGTCCCTTTTCAGTCAACCTCTCTGACGCTAGAAACAGCATCTCTTCCTCCTGCTTCCCTCCCTCAAATCCCCATCTAGGGGCTGTGTCTCTCATTTCCCAGCCCAGTGTAGATGCAGAGCACTTTGCTCAGCATCGTGTGGATAGAGAAGCTTCAGGCTCTGGACAGCATCTTTCAGCCATCCCAGGATTGCTGCAAACTTGCCATAATTGTCCCCATTGCTGTTGGTGGTGAGTTCAGAGCATCTTGCTCTGGGTGTTGCTCTTCCGTGCCCGAGGAGGTCCAGGTTAGACTTTCCTTGCCCCCAGCTGGGGGAGACCTTGTTGCTGAGTAAATCTGAGCCCTCTCTGTTCATAACAAGCCCGTCTCTTCTGCATGTGGGGCATGCTAATCCTTCCTGCCCTCAAGCATGCTCCAGAAATAGCACCGAGCCCCATCGAGCGCAGTCTCAACAGTAACAGGTGCTGTCCTGGAGCCACTGCAGCCAACTGGGCTGCTTGGAGCCCGCCAGCCCCCCAGCCGCTGGCAAACATGGTGCGATTTCTTGTGCCGTTATCCTACATCTCGCTGTCAGGTGAGCCTGGCACACGTCTGCAGCTGGGGCACAGGAGGCAGCATGAGATGGCAAACAGGGGCTCCCTCTTTTCCACCCATCCCAACAGAAATCATGCTGTGCCCGGCTTCCCACAGGATGTGGGTACCTACAGTGCCAACCCCCCCCCGGGAACTCAGCACTGTACATGGCACACAGCCACCTCAGCGGGAAAAAAGCTGCAAAAGGGTTAAAAAGGCAGCAGGCATGCAATGGAAATCAGACAGGGAATGGTATATTTTTTGCCTGCAAAAGGTTGTCAGAGGAGAGAAAAAGAAGAAACCCAAGGTAGCTGTTGCACAGCAATGTCCCCGGCCCTGCCAGTCTCATCCACGGTGCTGTGGGGACCCTGGGGATGTCTCTGTCCTGGGGGCTTAGCATGGAGTAGCCGAGCTGTGTGTCACGGGGCTGTCTGTCACCTTGAGCCACAGTGATTGCCAAGTGTGATTCTCAGGCTGTTTGTCAAAACCATCCAGAGCTCATACAAGGAGCAGCGTGAAGTATCCGACTACAGTCACAGGACAGAGAGCTGGAAGTGCCATTTAGAGTTGGTTAGCCACAATTTAGAGATCAAACAGCCAGATTCCATCAAAACCATCTTTTTTTTTTTCTTTTTTTAAAAAGTAATTTCTGATTACATTTTCATAGAGGGATCTCTGAAACATGGCAAACTTCATTTTGGACTGACTCATTCATTTTGCTTTGGTTTTGATGATAAAAGAAAAATGAAAAATTTAATTTCCTCTTCGTTTGCTTTGTCCTTGAATGCACTTGTCTAGATGATGCTGAGGGTGTTCTCATTTTAACCCTCCCCATTCTTTGTTGTTTAAAAAAAAAAAAAGAAATGACAAAACTTCTCGAACTGAAGGAGTGTAGGAGAAAGTGGAACAGCCTGTGGGTCAGTGCACTGCAGTCAGTGCTGGAAAGGGGAAGGGGAAGAATGTGGCAATGGAGATATGACTGACTTGTTTTTTGGAAAGAAACATCTGAAATGATTTTTCAAAGATGGCAAATATGCCCTTTAAAAAAAAAACCAAAACAGAACCTTCCCAAAAATCTGCCTTTGCAAGCTCGGTGCTTCTTGTGCAATTGCTTTCTGCTTCCACAATTTTTGCATGTTGCTTGCAAGAAGCAGCAGCTGATGCTCTTGCATAGCAAGTCAAGTGTGTGCAGGGATGTGAACGGGAACATGCAAGTTCCCCAGAGCAGGTCACCACTGTATTTCTTGCCCTGAGGAGACTGGCACCAGAGACAAAATACAGCCACAGAGCCAGGTCCCCATTATTGTACCAACACAGGGCCATTGAAACTACCATGGAGAGCAGAGCAAGTGGCCAGGATTTGTCTGTCCAAATAGAAATGTCTCCAGCTATGCTACTTGAAAGTGCTTTTGTAATCTTGGTAAAAATACAGCTCACCTAGAGAGGCAGTTTATCCTAGCATAGGATACTCATAATTTCCTGACGTTCAGCTGACCTCTGCCTAACCAGGGTGTACCCTTATATGCTGTTTGCTACCCCCAGGATGTCTCCTCTGCTGGTCTGTTTTTCTCCTAGTTACATCCTCTTGCCTATTTAGATCTTGAGCTTTGCAGCTCAAGCAGACCTTTCCTGCCTGGCTGGTGCAGTACCCAGAGCCATGGAGCTCCCTGCATCGGTTGCCTGGTTGCTATTGCTGTTGTAAACACTGTTAACATTCACCTGCACCCCTGGACACCAGTACAGCCTTTCCATTTGTTGGGTGGGCTTTGAATGAGGGTTAATCCTAAAAACATGGGCTCCTCGTTCAGGCTGCAGTCAAGAATAGCAGCAAAATAGTTAATGGTTAACAACAGCATTAGATATTTCTCTACCCTTTCAGCCTACAGTCACAACAGTCTTTAGAGAAGCAGCATTGATAAACCAGCCTGGTGTTTGTAACATTCAGATACATTTTGATGCTATTTTTTGTGTTTTAATTACCAAAATTTCCATTTCTGTAACACCCCTTTTTCCTGTTTTTCATTTCCTGCTTTCAGATGACAGCCTGGTCTGCGCACATTTTCATTATGAATTTCACTGACAGACACATACAAAAAGAAAAACAAATAACCCAGCCCCCACCACTTCCCCAACTGATGAGGCAAAACCATTCCCTTCAGCATCAGGATCTGATATCAAAAGGTGACCCCTTCTATCAATTTCCATGGAGACCAAAGCAGAGCATCTGGAATTTAAACATTTTCCCACAATAATCAAAATTAGTGTAAATTACCAGCACAAAGTTATTTAATCCAACTATTAAATCCCATAATTAATGGGATCTGCACCTATAGAATTGGATGTGAATGTGTCTGGGGGACCCAGGAATCAGGTCCTGCCTGGGGAAGGCAGAGCAGTGGCAGCCGGGGCTGCTGCGGCTGTCAGAAGAGGCTCAGGAATAACACCGGTGCCGTGGCAGCAGCACCCTTCGGGGTGGTGTCAGGCCAGGGAAGCGTGGCCAGGGAAAGGGACACATTCTCCAGAAGACACAACAAGGCAGGGTAAGTATCTGCTGCTTATGCTCAGCTGTGTGATTTTTAAAAGGATGCTAAGAGATGGAGGACCATTGAATAAGGGGATGTGGCGGCAGCTGGGAGGGATGACAGCTCGGTGAGGGAACTGAGCCACTCTTGAGGGCATGGTCCCTCCAATGATCCTCCATCCTCCAGGAATATCCATGCCCAGAAGCAACAGGGCACTGCAGGAAGGCCTCCTACAAGGGTTGCTGGGGACTGGGAGCCCTGCTCGTGTAGCAGCTAACAAAATGAACCTGAAAGGTGTAGCTGGAGCAAGCGAACATTTCTTTTCTCCTATTATGCTGCTGGCTGCACATGAAAAGCCCCTGACTTCTCTGTAGCCTCTGCTGTTTGCCGGGTAGCCTGAAAGCTGGCCAGATGTGGAGCTTTTTATTAACCTGTTTACATTTGCAAGTTATGAGGCATGTCATCTGCTGCAAGAGGTGACAGTGCCAGAGCCTCAAATGAACAAACAGGTCAGAAAACAAGAAGAGGGAATCTGCTGCTTGGGGCAGGTAGAAAGAGGTCATTTGATTCCTGGAAGGATTAAGCTGGCTCGTAAAACAGCCCCATTCAGACAGCAGCATTTGCGAGCACTGACATCTTAGCTTAACGAGGTTCTTTACCAGCCATTTGAGAAAGAGATTTTACTTTCTGCTCTCAAGAGGTTTAAGTTGCCATAATTCATGTTCATACCTCTAACCATGAAAGGATGAAGAAAAAGTTTATTGCAGTTATGTGCTGCAATAATCTCCTCACAGCTCTTTTCTCTGGATTGCTCTAAAGCTTTAGGAACTTTTAGAAAGATACTTGGACACATCCTGGGATGTCTGGAGGCAGCGGAGTTATGTTTGCTCTTGGCAAATAAGGCTTACAATTTATCCAGTCCCAAAACCCAGGTCTGACCCCATTGCTTAGTAAATACAGATATAAAGTCTGAGAGACAGAGTAAATCCATCCTGTCAGCTTGCTGGAGGCCTGCAGAGGTTATACAAGCTTCTTTAATATGGATTGGTAGGTACTTGGGTCTGCACATGACTGGAACCTAAATGTCTGAGCTGTAAGTGGCTTTGGAAATGTCCTTAGAAAGTGGGGATGAGTTTTCATGGTTCAGTCACACTGAAAAGTGGAGGTCTTGCACCATGGAGACCTGCACACAGCTGTGTAGCAGTTCAAGGCTGTCCCTATTCCTTGGTAAAAGAGAGACAAAATTCCCCTGATGCCTCTGCATGCAGGTCCCGGTAGAGGACTGGTCCCTCAGCTGTGAGGGCCTGCAGGGTGGATGCTGCCTAAAGCTTCATGCTCACCGACAGCAGAGAAGAGGCTGCTGACAGATGTAGAGCACACAACACTGCCTTGAATATCTTTATGTATTAGGGCACTCCAGGCCCTCCAACATTTTAAATTGGGATGATTAATTGTCTAATCAAGAATTCTGTTAGAAATGTGCAATTTTGATTCTTCTGTTGTTTGGGGACCAAATTCTTCCCCTGACAATTGCTTCTGAAAAGCTGTAATGTTGTCACTGCCACCCTGCTCCACATCACTGGGGAGAACAGCTGGAGATTGAGAGGAGGAATTAAAGAGCTTCTGTTCCATCACTGATCCGAAGTTTGGGCAAAGAACCAGCCCTCAGTAGCACACACTGCCACGCAGGAGACTCCAGATTCCTCTGTTGTCATCCCGTCAAACCCTTGAGAGGACTCAGCACCCTCTTTCATCTGTCTTTTTTTCTCTTCCTTGGTTTCTTCAACCTGTCCTCCTGCCACTTTGGTCCACAGCACCTTCAGGATCAGTACCTACATGGACTGCCTTGCTGTTGCTCAGCTCCTCTTTAGCCTTGTCCCATAGCCCCATTCCCACAGTGCCTGGAGATAATGCAACCTGCGACCCATCAGCATAAGCAAGCTTCATGGAGAGACCCTGAATCCTGTTCTGGTGAACTTTGTGTTTTGATGTCCCCTGGCCGTTGTCCTGCAGACAGACCCATCACCTCCCCACAGCCTGCCCTGGCATTCACAACAGCACGGTGACCACGGTGACATTCTGCTCCCACCGTGCAGGTGCAGTCCCTTCCTCCGGCGCTGCTCAATGAATAGTGTAAAAAAGAACAGTGGGAAGACGAGTTTTCATTCTTTATTTGTAGGAACAATTTGTTCGGTGAGAAGAACAGAGCTCTTACAATCACAATGGTGCTCCAGCCGAGCGCTGTACAGACTCCCCAGGCGAGCTCTCCGCGTGCTCCGAGCCTGCCAAGCCCCCCAGGCGTGGGGCTCGCTCCGCGTGGAGCTGCGGCACCAGCCCATGGATATCATTTCCAGGCAGGACAGACAACAGCTCCCTGCTACAGCACGGACCTCTGTCCTTCACCAGTCCCCAGTATGGCCACACAGGCCATACTGCAGCATGATCCACCCCAATTTCCCAGCTTGGGCTTTGCTGAGATGGAGACTTTGTTGCGTACTGTCCCCAGCAGGCGCTTGCTCCCCGCAGGGCGAGTGCTCACTGCCAGCGCTGGTCCACGTTCAGACACATCACCGTGTCTGCCCCTTTCCCGCACCCCGCGTGCTCTGCAGTGAAGGGGGAGAGCATCTCCACAGCTGCTGGGGAGAGCAGGCATGGCCAGAGGCCCTGCCCGCTCCGTTGGCAGGTACGGATCCCTGACAAACCCTGCACAGCCAAGTTATCAAACAGACTCATTCTGTGCCGAACCACTGCAAGGACAAGGAGCCGCAGCGATCAGGGAGCCAGAGGGGTTCTTGGAAGAAAGAGGAGGGCAGGCCAAGCAGGAGACCCTGACTGGGACATAATGAGCAGCAGGTATTTGAAGAGCAGCACTAGGAATAATGGAATGAAGTTTTCAGGAGGAAATCCAGGTGGAATACTAACAGCAGCTCCTGACTTGGACTACAGAGCAATCTCCCAAAGGACAGCATAATAGCCCTGGAGTCGGGGCATTTAAAAATAGACCCAGCACACCACTGGCAAGTGTAATGCATGGAACAAGCCTGAAGGGTCATGGGCAGATGGATTTGTAATCCATCTCTTCAATCTCCAACTCTTACAACACTGCAAGGAAGCAATCAGCAATAAGCAGGTCTCTGCTTTTTGGGCCATGCTGGCAAATTATCAGAGCAAGTGTATCCATTGCACTTACTGCAATCTGCTCTTGCACGAGAGGATTTGTGAGAAAAAGAACTATCAACAATCCCATGCGTGTCTTGAACCTGAAAATTAATCCCAAGGGCAGTATTTCCAGCACATAATAAGTGACTAAAGCCAGCCAGGAATCTTCCCAGGAACAGGTTTTGGTTGGGAAATATTTCCATTCAGCATCCCCACAGGTTTAGACAAAGCCTTGTTGGGGCATCACAGAGGGAAGGGTACGGGAGAAGCCAGGCTCCCCTGGAGCCTCTGGGAACCCTGCCAAGGGATGCCCAGGTGCCCTAGCTCCCTCCTGAGCAAGGGAGCCTGTGGGAGAGCAGCAGGGCACGGAAGACCCCCCTTCTCCCAGAGAAACAGTTCCGCTCTGCACTGGGACACACAGGCTTTCCACAAAATGGAAAGAGGGTGCTGCTGGTGTGCCTGTTTTTTAGCAAAACAGGAAGGAATAGCCAAGGCTGGGTATGAACTGTGACAGCACAGTTACAGCATTGTCTAGAGGCTCATGTCTGCCGGTCTCAAACAGGCTGTGTTAAAAGGGTCTGTACATGGCTATCTCTTTTGGACAGAGCAGAAAAGGGAGCCAGGTATTGAACCTCTGTGAGCACACTGGTGGGAACCTGCCCTGGCTGGGGATACAGCCCCCTGCAAGCTTCCAAAGCCAGGATGTACACACGGTAATTTGCTTCACTATAGCTGGGAGTGCTGGGAGGAGAGGATCTGGGCAAGCAACTTCCACAGAGATGCACACCCTGCGCTAGCACAGCCACCCCGAGAAAATCTGTCTAGAGGGGCACTGCAGAGCCAGCCTCCAGCTGTCTGCTGTCCTCCCCAGCAAGGGTTTGCCTGTTCTCAACTCACGAAAGCTCGGAATTGCACACTCACCCCAGGGAAAGTATTTCTGCTTTAACCGGAGCCTTTTCCTCCTGCCTCATACGCACAGCCCGTGTGCACGTCGGGCTCCAGCCTGCTCCCGGCACACGCCTGTCCCTCCACCTGCTCCCGTCGCAGCAACGCGCGGCACACGCGGCACACGCGGCACACGCTCCCCCTCTCCGTCCTCCATGGGGAGGGTGCTCTGTTAGCAGCTTTGCACCAAGCAGCAAGAAAATAAATAAATAAATACGATTGCACATGAGGGAAGGGGTTTGCAGCTGGAAGCCCGAGAGAGAAGGTCTGAGATGGGGCTCCCGGCACAGTTCAGTACCAGCGTGCTTTGCCCAGGTCTCCAGGGTTAACTTGGTGAGCAGAGACCTGCAGCCACCCAGCTGGGCACAACAGTCTGCAGCTGGGACACCACCTGCAATTCAGGGGTGCACATTCTCCTACGGTTTTGAATCGGTTTTTCCTACTATTTTCTGCCTGATCCCCTGTTACTCCCTCCATCTCTGTCTCTTTCTCTGCTTAATGAGTTTTTTACAATCCAAGATGCAGGAGCTGAGTGTGCAGCCAGCTGGCATGTTCACTTCCACAGCTACAGGAGAGGGACGGAGGCTCTCTAATAAATTTGGGGCTCGGGTGTTAAAACTTGGCTCCCGAGTGTGGCTGGTCATGCTATTGTGTGACTGCTTGCCAGGCTCAACCCTTTCTCCCGTCCGAAGTCCAGGCATCACAGTTGCAGATTTGTCGGTATTAGGAGCAAACAAAGGCCACATTACATCTGCACTGTGCCATGTCAGCCCCATCTAGCAACAGCACTGCACTGGGCAGCACCGACGTGCACCAGGCAGGATTTGCCTTGTGCTAATACTTCCGCTTGTTTGTGAGGGTCCGGGCCCCACGTGCAGTACATATCGGCCTAGAATAAAAAAGAGGTAGACAGAGAAGACACCAGAAGGAGAAACAAGCACAGAATATGTCAAAGCAATCTTCCATGCTCCTTCTCTCTCAGTCTTGGTCAGATTCCTGTTTCATCTGGAGCCTCAGCCAGCACATGGACAGGCAGATGTGAGCACATCCTGCTGGTCTCCTGAGCTGATGGTGAGGCAGTGACCTTGCTGTGCCTCTTCCAAACCAGCCAAGACAGACACATGGTCCTGATACCCCCTTCCCTTTTCAAAGTGCTTTCCAAGGATGCTGTGCCAGGGAAACGCCTCTGCACCTTTCGTGGTGACTTGGACATTCACCTCCTTCAGTTCACAGGGCTCCTACAGCTTCTTTCCAGAGATGGTTTCATACACAGTGACTCCTGCAAAGTGCCCCTCTTAGTGCCAGTCCCCCACCTGTGTTCTCTGAGGCTCGCAGAGCCTTTCCTGGTCCTCTGGTTATTCTTCATCAGCTTCTCCTTCAGGCAATGCATGATGGGCTATGGATTGGGATGAAGACATTTGCCAAGGCAATCACTTCCCACAGCATCCCCAGGCTCCGAGAAGCAAGGCCATGCTCCCACTCAATCTCTTCAGAGCCCTCATGAGCTCAGGATGGTGAGGAAGAGATGTCAGCCCATTCAGCTCTCAACCATTCCTGGACACCCAGGGATCTCTGTGGGACAGAAAAAGAAACAAAAAACCCATCAGTTTAGAGTATGGGGTAGAAGGGAGATTCATATGCTGAAGCCAGAAGAGAGATTATGCTTCCCTAAGACTCGCTGGTCCTGCCTGGTGTACACCACGTCTACTGGCTTCATCTTACCCTTCAAGCACCCTCCCCAGCTGCTGTTGAACACCCCTACAAAGGAGCCAGTGGAGAACAAGCACCAGGAGCAGCCCCCTCTCTCCATGCCCAGCAGTGCCCTGTCCGTACATGCCACACTGCAGTGTTCCTGCAGTGCTGTCACGCTCCTGAGCTGTGTGAGCAGGATGCTCGACTGAGGCACACGGCAGAGGCTGCACTCTCTGGACAGCTGGCTGCTTTAGTACCCAAGCAATGATTATCCTGCAGTAGCTACCAAAAATCAAAGCTTCTTTGCATGAAATAACTGGAATACACAGGCGCACATCTTACATATACACTCAGGTCAGCTGCCCAGGAAATAAGAACTTCTTGTTTTAGTATCTGTGGATCTACAAAAGGGAAGAAGCAGGGCTTTTTCTTGATTGTGGAGATACCCAAATGACAGACACATTAGATGGAAAAATGGAAAATTAATCTTGAGATAAAGAAAGGAACAAGTACTGGGTTTGCCTGTGCTTTTATTTATTTGAAAGTGATATTTTAATAAGTACATGTCAAAGATTATGGTCTGTATGTGTGTGGGGAGAAAGCAGCAGAATAATGTCAGAAAGGAAATAAAAAATATCTGTTCTTTGGGAACACAGTGCCTCTCTCCAAGAATTCTGGGTATCCACAATGAAGCTGTATTTCTTGTGTGAATCAAAGATGAAGTTCCAACATGAGAGATGATTCACAACAGTGTCAGTTGCCAGCATCTCTTTTATTAGACTATGCATGCTCTGTCCTGCAAAGTGTGTGTCTCCTTCCCTTCCTTCCTTCCTTCCTTCCTTCCTTCCTTCCTTCCTTCCTTCCTTCCTTCCTTCCTTCCTTCCTTCCTTCC
>WTSP01017805.1:0-28162 GCA_025331215.1 Actenoides lindsayi | reverse complement strand
CTTCCTTCCTTCCTTCCTTCCTTCCTTCCTTCCTTCCTTCCTTCCTTCCTTCCTTCCTTCCTTCCTTCCTTCCCCAGTCTGTATCACACCTTATCACCAAGAAGGATTCTTCTTTGCACAAAAGAAGAAAAGTCTTTCACCTTTTGTGTTTCTTCCTCCTAGAAAAAAGCCTCTGTGGAGGGGAATCACTTCTGCTGGCCCAGCCTGTGCAGTGAAGTGTGGGCTGGGGCTGGCAATCATTAAACACCAAGCTAAGAAGAAACTGATTCACTAAATCATCTGGACTTAGATGCTTTGGACATGTTAATCTCTACTGTTCAGCCTAGTACATGGGGCACTGTGGGCTACCAGAACACAAAGGCTTCACAGTCGTTGCCCAAGAATCTTGCCGATCAGGAGCTCCTTAGAAAATCCCTGAGATTGCCCACGTGGAATAACAGCAGCTCCACAACTCCAGCCATTTCCGCAGGAACAGCCCCACAGTCGTGGGACACGAGAGTGACAGTTTAACCAGGGAGCTATACCCAAACATTAAGTAACAACAAGGAAATCAGTGGCTTTTTGCAATGCAATATGTTCAGCATGCTGAAGTTTTTCCAGAACAAAACCGGAATCCCGAGTGAAGCTTCTCTGCCCTTTTTCACCAGCTTGAAGCCAAAAAGCTCTTCTTGAACAATCCTATAGATGGAGCTTGTAAGCTTACAAGGAAACTTGAACCATGCTGTAAGCAACCAGGGCACTGGTTGTAGAGAGTTCAAATGGGAAGAGGGAAGGAATTCTCTGACAAATTGCACGGCTGCATTCAGGAAGGAGAGCCATGAAGCAGAGCAAGGTTACATTCCTGACTCTGAATGCCTCAGCCACTGTGATTTAATTGCCTTCTTTCCTAACTGGAAAGAGCTCTGCTCTTTGCAGTGGTGCTACCAACCACCCTCAAGCCTCACAGGTCAGTCCCCGAGGTCCTGACTTAGTTCTTCCTAGGAACCCAAAAGAAACCAATGTTTCTTGATATCTGGATATTTTAAGACATGATTATCATAACAGTCACTTTCTGGTATTCCAAATCCAAGCCACACACATGAGTTCTGATAGAAGACAGAAGTCCTGTGTCCTCTTCCTGCTGCCCCCTTGGATGAGCTTCACATTCAAGCTCCAGTTTCAATGGCAATAATCACAGTTTTGTTTCATGACTGGTAAACTTTGCTGTTCCTTTCCAGCAAACACATTGGCTGAGTTATTCACCACCAAAACGGGGGGTGGGGAGGTGGAGGAACTCTTATTTCATCTCCACGATGCCACCTTCCAGCCAACTATTGATAAGGAGGTGAGTGTGAATGAGGTCCTTCCAAGATGCCTTGGTCATAGGTCATAGGTTCATCCATCTGGAGCTCGGAGAAGCCATTGATCCCATGGCTGTACAGCATGGAGATGAGAAACATTCTGTGCACCCAGTTGGAATTCCTTGGGGCCAGGAGCATGAAGAATGGTTTTATTTCTCCTGTCTGTCGATGATAGGTGTGGCCGGACCTTTGGATAAGTGGAGAGGAAGGATTGCAGATCTTCTCTGGCTTCTGAGGTTCTCCTACTGCCTCCCACCTCTGCCAGCATGGGGGAGGCTGAGAGATGGGTAAAGCATGGATTCTGCCTTTTTAAGAAAGATGATGGTTTAGTTCCCTGGGACACCCATGGTACTGTCCTGCTCTGTGGCACCTCCAGACTACCTAGTGTGAACCACATGGACCCTGTTTTGATTCTCTGGCTTTAAAGCAGTTATGCCACACATGACTGCATTTCCCTGTGTTCAAACCGAGCCACTCACAGCAAACGTGTGCTATTAAAACAGAAAGCCACTTATGAATAATTAAGAGATTGGCCAGATGCCAACAGAAGAGGGGTGTAAATCAACTTGTCTCCACTGGCTTTAATGGAGCAAGACTGACAGACTCTGATACAATCACTGGGCTCTCTAACTTCCTGACGAGCAGCCATCAGAAACTTGGGACCTTCTTGCCAAAGTCTCTTTAAACAGCAAGGTTGTTTGGGAAGTCCTACAGCTTCCAGAGGAAATACCCACTTCTCATCTCCTTCTGCTTATATCCAGCCTGCAGGCTGAAACCACAGTAGAGCAGAGAGGGGCCAGCACCCCTTTTACAGCCAGGCTTTCACTTCTAGACCTTTAGAGAGAAGGTGGGAAAACCTAGAGAAACAAGCGAGTAAGGATTAACACCCTGAATGCTGCCAGCACGGAATGCTTACAACAACTGCTTGTGTGCTCGCAGAGGAGGAAAGTACAGCCAGCATCCCCACCCCTCCAGAACAGCTCTTAGCACTAGCTGCAAGGGCAGCTCTTCCACGTGCCCCTCTGTCTTCACCTAGGACCACCAGTTCCTCCAGGGACACCTGCGTGGTATCCACCAAGATATGAGGGTACTGCTGCCTTGCTCTGCATCACCATCACAACACAAGCTAAAAGGGTGGATCCATCCCTATACGACTCTCCTGGAACAGTGACAGGCAGCAGCACTAATCACTTTACCCAGGACCACTGGTTTATCCTCTCTTCTCATGAATGGCCACACAGCTCTTTGAGATCCAAACTGCTCTCTATCATCACCACTGTATCCCAGAGCAAACCCTGGCCCGCTGTTCAGTAACACAGTGCCCAGGGCATGCTGAGCCCAACTACTTTTGCTCTTGTTCTGGTGTAAATCATCAGAGACATTCTGAAGTCAAGGGAATCTAACTTTCCTATCCACTGCCATCACAGTGCTGACGTCAGTGGAGCGGTCTCAGATTTATGCTGGTGTCATTGAGAAAGGAATTAGACCTAATTGATTTACACCACTGTACAACCGATGTGCAAGGGGAACTGAGGTTGCAGCACACAGTCCTGTCCAGGCACTGATGGAAGACAGGGCTAGCCACCCAAATACCAGCATGAGCTGAAGAATCCTTATTTATCGTCTCCAAATGTGTGCGTGCACATAAGAAGGAGGTTTGGAAGATGGCAATTAAAATAAACAGCAGATCACTTATCCTAAACATCTGCCTTGTAAAAGCAGAAAATCAGATGTTGCCCTGGAACACGTACTGTTTGCTGCTCCCAGTAACACAGAGGGAGCACAGCTCGCCTGACCTCCTCCAACATTTCCTCTGCCCTGAGATCTGAATTCCTCAGGGTTCACAAGTCACAACATAATATTCAAAACAGAAGTCGGCTGAAGAAACCTCACAGCCTCTGTTCTCCACCAGTGCCCGTTCACCTGTGGGAAACTTGGATTTGCTCACCAGACAAGCACAACAAGAGGGACAGACCACCCTCATGCCACAAAGCAAGGGATCTGTGGAGACAGGCCATGTGTGTTCATCTTGCTGACTACGTAGCCAGCTGGATATCACTAACTCACATTCCTTTATTTTGTTTCAGTACAGCTCCAGAAGAGGTGGAAGACTTATGATGAAATCATTAACGACTAACAGTCATTAGTGACTTTTGGTCGTTAGTCATAATACATCCCAGGCTCAAGGGCAGCCATTCTGCAGGGTGAAGATCTGATGAGAAAGTAAAAAGGACCTTCTCAGTCAAAGGGAATCGACTATTGCCCACATAGTCACAGTGGGACTTTGAAATGTCCCCTCAGGGACACTGCCCAAGGGGTCAAGGATGAAAACCTTCCCTCCCTGGCCCCAGGCTACAGACTGGTAATAGATTGTCTTAGTGGTTTGCTT
Source organism: Actenoides lindsayi (assembly GCA_025331215.1). Lineage (NCBI taxonomy): Eukaryota > Metazoa > Chordata > Aves > Coraciiformes > Alcedinidae > Actenoides > Actenoides lindsayi. The sequence continues at coordinate 24,433 of WTSP01017805.1, read as the reverse complement.
AGAGATTTTGCAAATCTTAGAAGATTTGCTTCACCTAATTGGAGACGTGTACACTGTGGAAATCTCCATCTGAGTCAGTCATCCAGAGAAACGGGCTCCTCTAGAGCCCAGTCCTCAGAAAACCTACCTACCTGCAAGGCAGCTGAGCAGCTCTACCCCTGAGCATCAACCAGAATTGGTGCAGCGAGGGCAGAGCCAAACTGGGTATCACTCTATAGTCTTCCTGCACTCCTTGCAAACAGGACAGTCTGCCTGCCTAACACTGCACAGTCTCTGCATCTAAACGGGGGGGCTTCCAACCTAGCAAAGATTGGCACAGACTGTCTAAAGGTTCTCCCCTCTTTCCTGCCTCTTCAGTCTCTCATTGGAAACTCTTGCTATTTTATCATGCTTCAGCAACCTGTCATCTACCATTTGGCAACAATTCTTCTATAATCGTTCAATAGCATACGTTTAAAATGCTGGGTGTAAAAGAATCCAGGGTACAACAACATGAAATGATCCATCAGTTGCTTCTTCACAGATCAAGGTAAAAGAAGAGTCAGTTAATACATGATAAGAAGCTGAGGTGAAACACAAGGACACAAGGAACCCCAGAGTGTACCAGTTCCAGAGTTAGTCTTCTTGATGACCATTATTACTTAAGAAAAGAAAAAAGCACGCTCTTTTAGTTTGCTGTAAACCCAAAGCCATGCTTTAGTGTATCTCTGTACTTCATTGTACAAGGTGATGTTCTGGGTGACACATGGTGATGCTTCTTGTGTTGCTGCAGGGCTCTAACACAGTGCCTTTCCTCCAGGGTCCATCCGTGACTCCCAGGTACAAGTCACAGCCTCAGGAATGCCTGGGAGTGCCTCTGAACACCTCACAGTGCCTCCATCAGCTCAGGGGAACTATTTCTTCCCTGTCATTCTCCCCTGCATCAGTATGTACTTATTTTATACTCCCTGCCCGTGAGCTCTCCAATGTGACAGGGGTCCAGCACCAACAAAACAAAGCCAAACGTTGACACAGTCAGTGTCAGTTCTCAGCCCATGTCCTGCTTGCTCCCACTAGCCAGGCACCAAATTCCTATCTCCACTTACTGTTTGTGGTAACAAACTTCCCTGAAGACCTCAGTCCTCTTTGTCCTTCAGCAGCAGTTGAAGAACACAGATCCCCCATCACTAGGATATCACTTGAATCTGCCAGGGTCTCGGTGAAGATCACGGGCTCTTCAATTGATGCAGATGGAAGTCCCACCACTAAACCCCAAACCTGGATCTTCATTTACTTTGCAGAGAAATCATGTCCTCATCAAGTTCTAGGTTTGAAGGACTTCTTTTTTTCCTGGCAATGGCTCATCAAAGTAACTCTGGAAAGTAGCCAGATTGCAAACAGCTGCGAAGCAACAAGCTTTTAAAAGCTGTGTTATCTTATTTCTCTCTCGTTTGCTCACCCCAGCTTTTCTGAGGGGGTTGGTTTTTGTTTTTTTAATTTTGGGGAAGTAAGAAGGACATTCTTTGCTTTGCTTTTTTCAAATCATCGAACAGATTGAAGGTGGTCCCCAACAGAGCAACAATTCTCTTTGAAACTATTAAATCAAACTGTAAAATCCTGCAATTCCCCAGCAGAAGCTCTTGACTGTCAGAAAGCTGGGCATCTTGTATAATGATTTATGGGGTTTTATGGGTTTTGGCAAATCATTTTCCTCCCTGTGTGTGGTGGGTTGACCCTGGCTGGATGCCAGGTGTCCCCAAAGCCACTCTGTCACTCCCCTCCTCAGCTGGATAGCGAAGAGAAAATATAACCAAAGGCTCATGGGTCAACATAAGGACAGGGAGATCACTCACCAAGTACCATCCTGGGCAAGCCAGACTCAACTTGGGGAAACCAGTTTAATTTATTACCTATCAAATTAGAGTAGGGTAATGAGAAATAAAAGCTAAACCTTAAAACACCTTCCCCCTACCTCTCCTTCTTCCCAGGCCTAACTTCACTCCCAATTTCTCTACCTCCTCCCCATGAATGGTGCAGGGGGGTGGAGAATGGGAGTTGTGGTCAGTTCATCACATTCATCACACGTTGTCTCTGCTTTTTCTCCTCCTCATGGGAAGGACTCCTCACACTCTTCTCCTGGTCCAGCATGGGGTCCCTCCCATGGAAGACAGTCCTCCACAAACTTTTCCAATGTGAATCTCTCCCACAGGCTGCAGTTCATGAACTGCTCCAGCGTGGGTCCTTTCCAGGGAGTGTAGTCCTTCAGGAAGGAACTGCTCCAGTGTGGGTCCACCACGGGGGGCCAGCAAACCTGCTCTATCAGGGGATCCTTTCTCCATGGGTCCACAGGTCCTGCCAGGAGCCTGCTCCAGCACAGACCTCCAATGGGGTCCCAGTCTCCTTTGGGCATCCACCTGTTCCAGTGTGGAATCCTCCCCAGGCTGCAGGTGGGTATCTGCTCCACCATTAAGCTCCATGGGCTGTAGGGGACAGCCTGCCTCACCATGGTCTTCACCACAGGCTGCGGGAAAATCTCTGCTCCAGTGCCTGGAGCACCTTCTCCCCCTCCTCTTCAGTGACCTTGCTGCCTGCAGAGTTGCTCCTCTCACATATTCTCACTCCTCTCTCCAGCTGGCTGGCATAGTTTTCCCCCTCCCCTTCTTAAATACATTATGACAGAGGTGCTACCACCATCACTGATGGGCTCAGCCTAGACCAGCAGCGGGTCTGTCCTGGAGCCAGCTGGCATTGGCTCTATTGGACATGGCAGAAGCTTCTAGCAGCTTCTTACAGAAGTCACCTCTGTAGCCCCTCCCTGCTACCAAAGCCTTGCCACACAAACCCAATACACTGTGATATCCTGACAGCAGTGCCACGTGCTAGGACATGTGCTGCCACTGTGCCCTCAACTCCTTGCAGCTGATGGACTTCACTCAAAGGTTGCAACTGTGACTATCAGGGCAAGGGGGAGGACTGTAGAAAGGGAAGATACTTTGAGGCTCACTCTGAAACATGAGCTACAGTACACATGATGTAAATGCAAAATTCCCTTTATGTGGGATCTCATTATGCTCTTGAGGTACAGAAACATGATTTCATGACTGCACGAAAAACCAAACCACATCCTTTTGATACTTTGCAAACGTGACATTATGACAGAGATAAGTGTGCTGCTATAACTGGAACCCTTTTGTGCCAGATAACGCAGGCAGTGCTTCGGTCTTGGTTTGTGACACACTGTAATTTCCTTTCCTTGGTGTGATGCCAACATCGTGTAAACTTGTCTTTAAGCCAGACTTAGACCCAGTTTCCTGTGCGGTTGTTTTAACTAATACAGACTTCAACACAAACTAAACAAGTCAGCAATGAGCAGAACGTCCTTCTCCCTGCAGGAACGACAGAATACCCAAGCAGCACCCTCGCTCCACCCGCCTCTGTACTCCACACACTCCTGAAGGGAGGTGCTGAGAGGGGCTTTCAGCAAGGGAGCAGGATTCACAGGGGATGTGCTCCCTCTGGCCCCCACGTGCAGCTCTGTGGCTGCCTCGCTCGCAGGCACCGTTCCCATGCAGAGCTCCAGTGCGGATGAGCTCTGATCCCAAGGGCACGAGTGGAACGGCCTCGGATGTGGGAAATGCTTTACAACCAAGTCCCTTATCCTCAGGCAGCCTACGAACCCCAGGCTAGCCCCAGGGGCTAGGTAGAGTGCAAGGGAGGCTGAACGGGACACTTCCAGCAGACACACGTTGCTGGGCCCCGCTGAGCTGCCGCAGTCCGCTCCATAGCTGGGAGCTGGTGGCTGCTGGGGTTTCCTTTCCTGCTGGGGAGGAGCTGGGGAGCCTGGTGGAGCCTCGCCAGGGAAGGACATGGGTGGTTTGTGTCCATCACCCTCTGATGCTCCTGCCGCCCAGCCTGTCTCCACGCCACTCTTCTTCCTCAATTAAAGCCAGAGTGTGATGTGCATTGGGCGCTGACCCCCCATGATGCCAGAAAGGGTCTGAATCAAGGCCAGGTGGAGGGAATGGCCCTTGTGACCCTCCCCGAGAAGGAAGGAGGTGCTCCTGCTTGCAGCCCCAGTTGTTGCGGGGTGCAGCCAGTGCCTGCTGTTGGAGAGTGGTCCCAGTGGTGGCCAAAAGGAAGGGAAGGCAGTTGCCTGTTTACATCAGCACAAAAGTATTTCCCTCATTTTCAAAATGGTGCATTTCATCTGCTGATCTCAAAGCAGTTGGGGAAGAAACATTATCTCTTCCACTCAGCAGATAAGGGGTTAGGATCTGACCAAGTTCGCTTAGCGAGCCAGAGCCAGTAGTGATATAAGTCTGGTTTCCAAATCTCCAATCTTCAGCCAACTCTCTGCGCAGCTCTGACATCCCCTGATCCATGGGTGGGCTAACACTGGTGTCACTTTATGACTAACATGACTAATGAGGTAGTGCAGGTACCAGTTTAGACTCAGACACAGAGGATGCCATTTCACCCACAAGGAAAACTCTTTATTTGAATAAATCCCTTCCTTTACCTTAGAAGAATTTATTCTCCAAAACTGTGTATTATCCACATGCTTGACTTCTTGGCATTGGGATGTGGCGGAGAGGACAAGTGACAGGGCAGCAGCTGCCCGTGAGAGGTGGTTATGGGGGAAATTTACTTCTTGTGATTTCAAATCTCTGCATTGTGTTACACAAACTTGTATTTCATGAGAGGATCCAAAAGACGGCTCAAAAGCAGCTGTTCCTAAATGTGATGTATTTTTAAGCATCACCACATTGGGAAGGAAAGAGGAAGAAGTCACCAGTTTCTGTTCTGCTCCCATCCTTTTGCTGGAGGGGGAAATGCACCCAGAGATGTGGAAATATTTCAGGAGCTGCCCAGGACAGATTGGGTTTGTTCAGGGGCTCAGGCTGCCTTGTAGCCAGGTTGCAGTGGGTGCAGAGGGCAAAAGGGGAACTTCTCTGATGAATGGGAATCAAAGAAGAAAGAGAAACTGATGAGATGTTACTGCTGCGGCAGAGCAGGAAGAGCTCTCTCTTCTCAAGAGTGGTTACAGGACTCATAAAGGTCAGGGTTTCTTTTTTAGAGCCTTAAATTTTGACAGCATTTGACCTGGCAAGATATTGCTGCTGCCACTGGGAAGTAAGAGATATGCTGGCGCCTCTTGGGATAGTCCAGGGCAGCTTGAAAACTTGACACTGCCACGAACACCACAGTTCAGAAGGGAGCAGGCAAAGAGAACAGGAGAAAGCAAATGAGAGATGGAGAAAACAGAGAAGCGACAGGTTTTTGAGATTTTCTTAAGGCAGACTTTGGGGGCCTGTAGGGTTTGCTAATGTCTGGGTAAAGGCGGTTACGTCAGTGTCAGTGATTCAGCACAAAGAAACCATCTGGAGACACGAGTCCTTCCCCTCTGGTGGCAGCAACAACTCTGACTAACAGAGTACGTAAATAACACAAAAGCTGTAGAAGCAGCATGGCCATCCCCGTCACAGCCTTTTCTCCACAGCCATGCTGTGCAGTGACTGTCCTGCAGGACGCATGTGGCTCTGAGGAAGGTGAAGGTGGCAATAACCCTCTCTTAGCTGGCACCCTTCCTGCACGCATCCCTAACCTGCTCAGAGCACAGCATAAAGCAGCTCTCCCCTATGCTGGGTGTTCTCAGCCTGTTGTCTCCACAGCAGCAGTTTCTCACCTCTGTTTCCTAAAGCTAAAGAAAGGCTGGAGACTCGCGAGCAGCAATGCCAGTGGCCAGCTCTCGTCCAGCCATGGAGCAAGGAGGCATCAGAAAAGGATGCGAACGTGGCAGGGCCGTGCAGAATGACAGAGCACAGCCCTGAGAGCGGACGTGAGGCGGGTGGGTCCCACCTAAGAACAAGTGGAAAAGTCTCATTTTGAAGACTGAACAGCATGTTCTACCCCTCAGACATTCTCCCTGTAGACTGTTTCTGAACCGCCCACGTGCATGGTTTCAGTGTAGAGCATCCATCGGCGCTCCTTCCCGTCCCCTCCTCCTGGGACTTCATCTAATAACGAACGTATTTTCACCTCCCACAAAAGCAACCTGGAAGCAAACGCATTCATTTCACTCTGTGTGTGCTGGAGTCACACAAACAACTTGAAGGAGAGTCTGAGTGGCAATTATCTGCAATCGTGGTTATGTCATCGGTGTTTGGAGGACACTGCTCTTGGGAACTCCCGCAGCTCTATCGTCCCATTAAATCGGTAACAACCGTATTAGAAACACATAAGTGTGTGGGCAGGAAGAGAGATGGGGCCCTAGCTGTCCTTTATTTCTCTCTTGTGTGACAAACCTCCAGTAACTTCTTCAAAAGCAGCTCTGGAGCTTAAGTCTCATTTTCACAATTGCCTCGGATAACCGTTCACTCAGCAGTAGATATTACTTGATGAGAATAAGTCTGATTCTTTCTCCCTTATCCTGCTCGCTCACATCAAAGGGTGGAGCACAGAGATTTGTGCCAGGGCTGATAAATACTCCCAGGGCTGAACCTATGTGGGAAATTCTCAGCCTCACGACGGCCAAGTTCACACTACGCTTTGGTTTCCTTCATCAAAGCGGTGACAGCTGCCCGAGCAGCGGCCTGCTCGCCGAGATGCTGCTCGCGGCCGATGGTATCGCAGGCAGACACAACACGGCCCCGCAGCAGGCACTGCCCCACTTCTGCAGTGCAAACAGCATGAAGGCAATGGCCAGGAATCCATGGGTGGAGTGGGCATCACACCTGGGTAAACACAACTGCAGCAAGAAGGGCTGTTTTCCCAGAGCCCGGCTTCTAGCTGGTGATTGCACCACAGCAGCCCTCAGGGGCTTTTCTGCTTTGCTCTCTGGCAAGCACCTTCTTCAGAGAGTGAGCAAATGGTTGGCATCTGCCAAAGAGGTATAAAAAGCCTTCCCTGTGAGGTGGAGCTCAGCTTGTTGATGATCTCATGGTTTCAGTCGCGGTGATGACCTGCTGCACTTGATGGATGCACCCCTTTCTCCTGTGCCCCTGCCCTTGTCTTCCTTCATCAGCACCTACTTCTGTCTTCAGCTGAGTTTTCAGCCAGGGAGGCTGGGATCACCTAACCCATAAAATGGCCAGTAAAGAACCCGTGATGGGCAACAAAAGAGTGGTTTCTGTGGCATGGAAATCCATCCCGAGGGAATCCGTGTGGAAATTGTAACTCAGCTTTTCATAAATTACTGGAAGTCAAATGTTAACAACTTCCACGTAAGGAAGATAAAGGATGGAGCGGGTGAGATGCCCACTTATATGCAGCTCTGTTCTTATTCTCGCCTCAAAAACCAGTCCAGCCAGCCTTTTAATCACTCAGCATCACCCTCCAACTTCTCCGTCCCAATTTGCGTTGGTGATCGTGATGCCACCACCTCCTTAGCCTGGCTTCTTGTGTCACCGGCAGAGGAATGCAGCATCCCTGAATGAATGACAGAAGAAGCACGGGGGAAGGAAGAAAGTTCTCTGCAAATGTTTTTCGTCATCAGCTGAAGGAAGGCAATTTAACATGTACTTGGGGCTAATGAAAACAGGAAGGTTTTGCAGGGGATGCAGTCGCTTTTAGATCAGGCAGGATGACTAAAGAGTAACTGCTAAATGTAACACAACATGTCTTTCTGCTGCGACTAGGCAAGGGTTGCCCTCTTGGCACAAAGGGTTGCATCTCATACTGCAGTGATCTAGCCCCAGCCTCTCCCCCTCTCAGTGGCAAAGCCTCGTGACCTCCGTGGCAGTTGTCACACAGACAACCTCACAGCACCACAGGTAAGCTCTGGCAAAGTGTCAAAAGGGTTTCACTGTTAAGTGAAACCGAATCAGGCTGAGGTTCAGATTCCTGCTGCAGAAGCCAAGAAATGACAATATCTGGCGGTGATGAAGCACCTTCCCTCCACACCCGCTGCCCTGCCAGGCACCGCGGGCCCGGCGGGTTCCATTTTGCCAGCGAGCGCGCCGAGGCACCGAGGTGTGAGATGAGTCACGGCAGCGGAGCGCAGACCTCAGCGATCTCAGTTTCTAATCTGGGTCCTGCATCGTAGATGTTTGTCACCACAGAACAGGGTGATATTTTCGGGCTGTATTTCTTCCCGCGACTCAACAAGCACGCCTCATGAAAGCCTTTGTGCTTCAGAGAGGAGTGAGGTCTGGAGGAATTACGTACAAAGCCTGAACAAACATTTTGGCACTACTGAGTCACACGTGTTTCAGTAACAGCACAATCTCTACCCAGCAGCAGTGTAACCCAGCCCGCTTTTCAGGGATGGCTACAGGCACCGGAGACTGGGGGCATCTCCACGTTACTCCAAGGGCATCGTGCACAGCAGGACAATTCCAGCCTGGATCTGGACCACGGATAGGTTTACACCCCTAATATGGTCAGGGTCCTGCCCAGGTCCTGGTCCTGCTGTGCTCCCACCTCCCCACAGGAGGTCTGACTGTTCCTGGGGCAGCTGCGGGCCCCTCCGCACGTCCCCCAGAGCTGCTCATGACAAAACCCTCTCAGCAAAGCGGCCCTGACGCCAGCCCCACCAGCACGTGTCACCGCGGGCACTGCAAATAGCACGGCTGCAGCAAGGCAGCCCCTTCTCCGCGCTGACAAGTGTGCCCGATGGACATAGCGGGAGAGGTGAGCGACGCTGCCCTGTCCCTTCCCATTCACAGCTGCTGCCTGGCACGTCTTGCATTGCAGAGACACCCCAAGATCATAAATAAAAAGCAAACTTCTGGGAGCGAGGCTGATGCCAAAGCCCAAGCAGCATCCCTGGTGTCACCCAGGTACCCAACACTTTCCCAAGGCTTTGCTCTCAGGAAAACCCCATCTGCATCTCCCTCTCATCACCAAGGCCATGGCCACACCAGGGCAGGGAGACGGCTGTCCCAAGTTGTCTCCATACCTGTCAGACCAGCTCAGTGCACAGGCAGGCATGCCTGCAGAATGACAGGAACGCCTGCTCCACGCCCGCCCCAACGGTGCCTTGGCAGGCAGCGGAGCCTCCTCCAAGAAGGAAGCCTGATCCTCATTGGAGAGGAAATCATCTCCCTGCACAAAGCTTCAACAGCTCGGGAAGGAACCTGGGGGCCAAGGGAAAATCATGAAATATTGCTTTATATAATTCCTGCCCTGAGCCAAGGATCGGAAGGGGACTTTCCAAATGCAGGGGTTTGGCTTGGTGTCTTCTAGAAGGAAGAGGAAAATGATGCTTCAGGAAAGGACCTGGTTGTAGGACTCAAATGCCCCATCTCCAGAAGAGGAGGGTTGGAAAACAAGGGAAATAAAGATGGTGTATTAAGGTATGAACATCAGGCTGTTTTCACCTGTTGTCCATCACTGGACACCTCCATCTACAGGTGGAGACTCCTAACAGAAAACACATTAAAAATGCTTCATTTAAGTCACCTTCTAATTCTTTCAGCACTCATGGACATCAGAAGTTAAAATCCCAAGCCAGAGATCAAGCAGGCACTACCCAAGCATGTCTGCCTCGATTTCCAAATAAAGATGCTCCTTTCTCCAGCTATGGCTTTTATTCAAAAAGCAATGCATTTGGCAGGGACTCTTTTCTTGGCTGTTTGATTGGTGGCACTCTGGGGGCTGCTCACAAGCATTTTATCCCATCCATCGGAGTTCTTCCTTAAAAAAATTGCAAGGACAGATTACCACACTTTTCACTCGACTCCAGCAGAAGTCTGATGGGAAACTCCATGTATAGTTTTGCCATGAAATAACTTGACCCTGAGCTCCTGGGTGCCAGATGAAGCCCTGTGAGCTTTGCTTCATTCCTACACAGCACACAGTGTTGTGTAGGTGCCGAGGTGCCTGACTTGAAGACCTCCAGAGTTTTTCTGTCCCTGCCACACTGAGCAGAGCTGAAGAGCCACAGCAAGCTCCTGCAGACAGCTCCTTGCCCCGGCTGCATGGCTGAAACTGGGTCTGTCCCCTTTCCATCAGAGCACCTGCTTGGATTGAAGAAACACCTTCCTGACATGTCAGGAGAGTTTTGAGAGATATTTCACCCCCAGCAGAGACTGCTTCTGCGCTCAGAGGTTTACCGCTCAGATGCGGCGGTCAAAGCTCGTTGCCAGCACAGGAAAAGAAACATATTCTGGTCTGCCCACCATGCAAGCTCCCACCTGGGTATCGTGTTGGCAAAACACAGCAAGATTTCCCTCTGCGGCCACTGTTTGGACCAGCAGCTGCCATCTCCTGGCTCCCCACCTTCCACTCCACGTGAGCTCCTGTGCTGATCGCAGCACAGAGAGTGTGATGTGCAGATCTCTGCTCCCAGCCAGGGCAGCTCTGCCAGCACAGGTCCTGGGGGGGCCTCCCAAAGAGATAGAAGGGAAAGTCTTGGCAGAGGTCAGAGGCAGCTCAGGACAGAGGAGAGGAGGAGATGAAAGGTTTCAAAGCTGGGAGCAGCCCGGGGCTCCATGATGACGCTGGGCACCATTATTGTGGTTTAGCTGTGGAGCTGGGAAATCCTGAGGGCTGCAGGGCAGAGCCAGAGTGCAGAGGCACAGCCTCTGTGTTCACACCTCACCATTGCTCCCAAGGAGACTCAAGGCAAGGCCATGGCTACACAGGCTGATTTCATGTCAACTTTCTTCATGTGCTTGATTCACACAAAAACACTGCAGTTAAAACAACAGTGAGGTCCTGAATACATCTGCTGATATTTGCCTTACAAAGTCACCTTCCTCTCTCTCTGTCACCCACACCCACACACCAACACACACAGCTTGTCCCAGTGCTCTAACCCAGGGTCAGCTTTAGGCCACCTCATGACTATCATGACATTTGCACTGGCTGGAAGGGGAAACAAGATGTTGGTTTTGTGAAGGATTGGTTGTCTCCTTTTCTCTTGTCTCCAGTGGGAACCCCTTCCACATCCCTTCATTAGGTCTGAATGCCTTGTCCCAGCTGATTTACCCAGGCATCAGTAGGGACAGGTCTCTGCTCACTAGCAGATTTCAAACACCTAACTTGGCCCACTTAAACCTTTACTTGCCATTTGCAGATGCAGAGAGCTTTTCCTCACATACCAGTTGCTCACAGTGAGCCAGCTCTTCTTCAGCATCTCCCATTCCCAGAAGAAACTAAACCCTGCCCAAGCCACTGGTAGCAAGGGAAAGGAGAGTCCTCTGAGCAGCCCACTTCCCTCTGAAATGCTCAGCTCAGGCAGTGCTCAAACACCTCCCTTTATCTCTGACTAGTCCTCTTGGTGAATCTGGTGCTTGTCTGACTCACATGGAAAGATTCCAGCTCCAGTTTGTCACCGGTTCCCCAGTGCGGTCCTGCTGCACGGCCACCTGGCTCAGCCCAGTGAGGTCTGAAGCTACCTGGCACAGTGTGCCCTCACTGTGCTCATGGATTGGGTGATTTGGGTTTAAACATAGCCCCACTGCTCTGTGCCAAGACCTGCCCCATCACCTGCCTGCTCCCTGCCCAGGTCATCTTCCCGAGGTGCTGGCTTGCAAGGCCAGGGCTTCCAGAACTGGCTCTGCCAGGCAGGACAGAAGAGTAATGATTTGAGACAAAAATATTTGATGTCATCCACAGGTCAAAGAAGAATGTTTTAATTTGTTTGGGGTTGTTTTTCCCCTGCTCTTCCTGAAACTGGAACCCCACTGCAGGTGGTAGCACAGCACAAGGCAGAGGAGACCACCTTTAAAAATAAAACAACACTCATCTTCCTTGCTCTGGGAGCACAAATCAGGCTGGCTGCTGGCCTTGGACAACTCTCCCAATGCCGGGAAGAAACTATGCACTGATGGCCATGCTCTTTCACCCACGACTCCCCAGCATTCTGTGTCATTAAGAAACTGTCCCCTCTCCCTTCCTCCTGCTGCCTTCCTCCTGCCAGATCTGCTGAATCAAACTCACACTGGCTGAAAGCAGACAAGGAACTACTAATGTAGGAGGGAAGAGGCACCAGTCAGGCTGCCCGTGCTGAAATGCAGATCCTGCTGTCACAGCATTTTCCAGCCCTGTTTCTTCTCTTTCTGCAATCCCTTCCCAGCCTCTTCCTCCTCTTCCACATGGGATCCAGCCTCTTGCTTACACCTTGAGTTTCCTGCTGGTGACTGAATCATCATCCCTCCTAGGGCCCTTTTCTCAACTCCATTTGTTATCTTTGTCATCTTTTTATACTCTCCTAGGGCTACATTTCATTTTACCACTGTTCTTCAGTTGCCTCCATCTCTTCCTTCAACCATTCTCCTTCAAGTCCTTCTCTTTCCACTTTTCATCACCGGTCTGTACTGGATTTATGGCTTTATCGGCAGGGTTGATGGAAGCCTCCTTACAGACACAGTCAGTGAGTAAACTGCATTGTCCAAACTTAGGCTAAGAAAGTTGGCCCTGTCCAAACAGTTTTATCATATTTTTTTTCCACTCATGACTTGTGTGTTAACAAGAGTTCTTAGACAGGAAAAGAAAATCTCTCTGAAATTGCCCTGAGTTCATGATAAGCCTTTGTCTTGCTTTATCATATCAGAAAGGAAGATCCCCAAAGCTCTGCCATCTTAACTGTAGCAAACTGAAATCCTGTCCTGCAGCCGAACAAGTGAGTCCAAGCGTGCTGCTCAGCAGTGGTTTGCCCCCAGCATGGAGGGTTGGAAAGAGTCAGCCCAGCCTGAGACCAAACCCAATGCAATTCAATCAGCCCCTTCTTGGGGTCACTCTAAGGTCCAGGGGGGACACTGCAGATGGGTGGGGAGATCTCACCATGCCCCTGCTAGCACTTCCGTAGAGCCCCACGCTTCACTTCAGACCAACAATCCTTTCCCCCCGCCTCCAATGAATTTCTGTATCTTCTGGCCAACATCCACAAGTCATGCCTAGAAATCACAGCACCCTCAGCCCCGCTGCCACCGGCTCCGGCTCAGAGGCTGATCACACCGCGGCTCTGCACCCTGACCTTTCCTTTCTGGGAACAGCACACACCCCTCGCCTCCCACCACTTGACTCTGCCCTGCTGCCAAGCAAGGGGCAGCCCAGGGGGAGCAGCCCGGCACCCTGCCCCTCTCCCTGGCAGCCCAGGCTGGTGGCAGCCAGTATGTCATCACCTTCTGCGCCAGGGAGGGATGCCCGCAACTGCCCCTGACACCCTGCTGGCAAATGTCAGCTGGGCCCTGCGAAGGAGGGGCTGGCATTGCAGGAGGCACAGCCTGCACATCGCTTCGCTGACAGGGAGATGTTCATTCAAGGCTGGATCACCCTCCTGAAGGGGTTTCCGTGCTATAAATAGGTACTCTGAGGGATCCCCTTTTAAGAAGGGTCTTTCTCTGCAGCAGGGAGCCCTGCAGGGACAGGGAACCACACGGACAGCTTTTAAATGAGCTATGCAGTTACTGAGGAATGGCCTTCTTGTTCTGAGTCACAAAATTGTCTTTCTGTGATTCTGCTCTCCCTCTTTCTTCCCATGGATGTCCCCCATACATCTCCCCTTTGTCTCAGCTGAAGTGACAGGAATCAACTACTGAGCTGTGGATTGTGCCCCCAGCTCAGTGCCTGCCCTGCTTCGGTGCCTGTAGCTGTGTATGCCTGGGCTCTGTATCTCTGTATGCATACCTCAGACAGTGACAGCAAGACCTCAAGGTTTTGGTAGGACTTGCCTTCATTGTCTCTTCACCACCACTGACGTTGCTAAGGGGTCTATCTCCCATGGCCAGGAGCATGACATCTCTGTTGTACAAAGACCTGGCAAGTTCACAAATGACTCCACTTTCTTGAGGAGGAGGGGTGTCTCTGAGCCACAGCACTTCAAAGGCAAGGTCCTGGTAAAAGGCAGGCCCCTACCAGCACTCACTCCAACACAAAGCAAAATGTTCTCCAGGGTAAGACACGGCTCTGGTGTGTATGCTAGAAAAAGTTGTCATGCTGAGTAACATCTACTCCTTCAGCCAACCATGAAAGCATCTCTCCCCCTCCCCATTCCACACCAAAGATCTCTGCAATCACAACACTGACCAGGTTACATACAGGTGCTCTAGACCATGCAAAGCACGGAGTGACTCCCTGTCATGACTGGCTTCATGAGTTCCATCTTACAGCACTGCATCTGGCACGCAATCCAGCTCAGCAAGAGCACAGGAGCAGAGTAACATACATCCCAATAGAAAATCTGTGTCCTGAAGATCTACTGCACAGACGCCTTTCATATACAGCAAGCTAAGTGGAAGGAGGTCCTGCTTGAACTGGGCTATCTGACACAGAGCCTAGCGAGGCACCTGGCAAGGTGCACGGGCAGGAAAGGCACCGCAGGACCCAGCACAGCAAATCCACCTGGGAGACAATCCTAAAACCCAGCCTAGAAAGTCAACATCTCTTCACACCAAATTGCCAGGATGCTACGAGGGTGTTTCTCATCTGAGCACAGGGGAACTGTTTCTTTCTCTCTTCTTTAGCTACGAAGTTGTTTGTGCAGCCCCTCGCACTCAGCAGCTCTGACCTCCAGCTTCTGAGCCCCACTTGACTCTGCAAAGCAGTCCCATGCTCAGTCAGACTCAGGCAGGGTATCACAGTTAGTATCTGGGTTACGATGTGGTACAACAAGAGACCTACGGTCAAGGCTGATAAGGATTTATCTCAGCATCGTTCTCTTGTGTGGGGCTGGCCACTGTGCTGTCACATTTTCTCTTTGAAACCACCAGCAGCAATCATTTTCATGAGGCACAGACCTTGGACAAAGTGACAGTCAGGGGGCTGGAAGAGAGGGATGACAGTATAAGCCTGATCCCACCCACTCCCAAGCAGGACAGCCAGGTGAGGTGAGTAGTATGTAAGAAAACATCTGAACAGAGAGAACAGATTCCCCCATGAACAGGTACCTACGCAGCTTCTCCAGCCTGCTCCCCTGCACAGAGATATATTTGGCCTTCTACTACCTCTGCTACGCACAGACACGCTGCCTTTCTCTACCAAGTGTGTAGCAGAAAATCAGCATATCTCCACTGAGCTGTTTGCTTCCAGGGACAGGCATCAAGAAGCTTAGCTAGGGCTTCTGCTCCAGTTTTTCTCAGGAAAATGCCATGCATTTCCAGACACGAGTGCAATACAACAGGATGGGATTTTCAGGCTCTGGAGCAGGAATCGTGCAACCCCGTGGATATTTTCCACTGTTTTTTGAAAGTTTCTTCAAGTCTGCCTGACCAGTTTGCTGTCCACATGCTGCAGCCCATGGGACTGCCGTCCAGCAGCCGCTAAGGAGTGGAATGTCCTGACAGGCACTCATTGTGGTAGGCACCACTTGATCTGATGCCAGTGGGCTCGGCAGGCAGGAAGAAAGTGTGGCTTTGGGGGTGGTAACAAATGTTTCAGCAGCGTGGCTCTTGCTTGGGCTAGGGATGAACAAGCATTTCCTTGAGCCAGAGAGAAAAAAAAAAGATTAAGGATGGATTTTTCACACTCGCATACACTTAAGAGGAAAAAAATATTTACATGAGGGAGAAAGGACTTGGCAAGGGATTCCCAGAGGCCATTAGCTGTTTATGCATTTCGCAGGACTAGGCTGAGAGCTCAGAGCTGGCGGAGCTCAGTGGTGGAGCCCGAACCCCGCCAAGCCACCGAGGCGGTGGTGCGAGTAGGGAGCTGTGTTCAGACTGTCTCTAGGGCTGCTGAGAGATCTGCTCGCCATTGCTCCTGTCGCCTACACCTGCAATGAAGTCAGGTCTTTGAGACTGCAGGTACCTTTGGCAGCAGCTGCTATGGTTTCCTAATGCCTTTCCTTTGACATTGCTGGAGGACCAAAGCCAGGAAGGGCTGCTGGAAGCCTCAGGGTAATCACCAAACTGCTGGGAAGCAAGGACTGGGCTCTAAACATCTCTTAGGACCAAGCACCTTTCACAGGATAGGTTGTGAAATGATCTCTGGTCTGAATGTCCTGTTTGAAGAGAGAATGGGGGAAGCTGGATGGCAACTGAAGCTTCCCCCACAGATGCTGAAGGTCTGACTGATTCATTTTTCAGAACCCTTGCAGTCAGCAGCAGCTTGTATTTCTAGCTTGGGCTGTCTATCCCTTGAAAGCACAAAGTAATAATAATTTGGGCATCTGCTGTGATTTGGAAATGCCTGGTGTAATCCCTCCCCGTCCAAGCTGCACAATGACTCCCTGCTGTTGTTTCTGGAAGGAGAAGCCTCAAAACGTGCAGGGCACACACTGGCCTCTGCTGCCAAGACTTTCATCATGGCCTTAAGTGGCATAAAGAATGCAAAATACTTAACATTGCAACATGCTGGGCTGGGATCCTACTTTACGTTAACCATGCTCTTTCTTCACCACCACCTGAAGCAATAAGAGCACCAGGACAACAGGGCTGGGCAACAGGTAACAGACAACATGCCAGGACACTAAGATACTTTTCCAAAGACATCTCTCTAGAAGCTTTTCCAGTCCTAATCAGGAGATAGAACAACCCAGGACAGACAGCAGTGACCTACCACAACGTGTTCCTGTCACCCCTGTTCCTGCAGGGCAATTCACCCCATTACCTCCACTTCCAGCCCATGCTCCAAACCAGCACAGCTGGAGAAGCTGCAGTATGGGACAAAGGAGCCCTGCCAAGGTGTGTGGTGTTCGTCCCGGGCAAGGTAAGACCTTGCTCAGACAGTCAAGAGGGAACCAAGCCATCATTCCCCTCTGTGGCAATGCCAGCACTGGGGCTCGTTTCTGGGCCGGAGCAGAGACAGCACCGGGCTCCACAGACAAGCCCTGAATACATTTTGCAGCATTTCCCATTTCCCATCCCAAGAGTCCCTGCACATTTGTGTTTCTTTCCAGTCCCAGGGAACACTGGCACTGGTGACCAGCAACAGAGGATTAAAGCCCCCAGCTGTACTGGTCCATGCTTCTGCAGCAGCCCTGCCCTGCCACGTGAGTGCAGGACCCAGCCGAGACTGCCACCGCTCGAAGTCCAAACAGGCAGGTTTTAAAACCCACTTTGTGAACCCTGCCATACGAGGTGAAAACCAGACAAGTTGT
The DNA here is from genome assembly GCA_025331215.1 of Actenoides lindsayi. NCBI lineage: Eukaryota > Metazoa > Chordata > Aves > Coraciiformes > Alcedinidae > Actenoides > Actenoides lindsayi. The sequence continues at coordinate 7,470 of WTSP01017805.1, read as the reverse complement.
TTTACAGCAAGGTACTGAGCACTCTCAACTTCCTCACTGTTTCCAGGGCTCAGAGCGATTGGATAAATTAATGGAATGTCATCTGCTCGAGGAGGCTGCCCCTGCCTCCCCCCCAGCACCAGGCTGTCCAGGGGCCGGGTGCTTTCAATGGGCACTGAAGGATTCCCTGGAAGAGTACAGGGGAAACACAGCCAGTGAAAGAGACTACGCAAGGCCACTGGACTACAAGCATACCACAAATACTCTCTCTTTAAACACAGTGTCAATCAATAGGGCCTGTGATAAATACTCACATTTTTGAACACAGTGATCTCCATCTATGTATCTATCTAGCACAACTAAACACCTTTCCATTTCCTTGTTTATATACAGATCTATGTATCGCTGTGTATAGATAACAGAGACCTATATACACACACATACATATATATATATATAAATATATATGCACTTAAAATGACCTTACCAAGGACAGTAAACAAGTAAATATTTCCCAATCCGCTCTCACTGGCACTGGCAATACTGCACAGACATTCTCCTGCCTGCTCCTGCCCTTGTCAGGGTGAGAAAACAGGAGAGAAACTGAAATTGCATGCACAGAGAAGTAGCAAAGCCATTTTTTTTCATGATCAAGAAAATTTGTAAAGGTTCAATGCCCCCTGATAGACACTGCTTGATTCAGACACACAGTAATTCCAGCAGAGAGCCACTGCCAAATCCAGGGAAATCAGGGTTGTGTCCTGCTCTTAGAACACTTACCGGGAGAGATAACCTCCTTCCAAGCTCTGTGTAAACTCCAGTTTCCAGCGTGTGCTGCTCTGTCTAGACCCAGACTCTGTCAGTAAGACCCAGGGAAGCACGTGTGCTCCCTACCAAGCTGCTATACTCTGTTCTGCGACCGGCAAACACGATCCTCAGTCCTTTGGCTGAGGGTGCAGGAGAGGGTCTGCCTGTGCCACCAGCTGCAGCCTGGGCCCTTGAGGATGTGCATCTCCCAAGGGGCAGCGCTGGAGGAAATACTGCTGCCCTACTCTGTGACATGACAAAAAGCACCTAGGGGTTCCCACAGCTGCCCTGTGCCTGTGGGAATGTCTGATCAGAGGGTGTAGCTACCCCACTGCCAAATGACAGTGTCCTCACAGCCCAGCACTTGTGTTCATTGCAAAATGTTCTCTTTGCCCCTAGAAGAAAGGTTAGGCGTAATGCTTGCTTTCAAAACAGCTCCAATAAAAGAATAACAAGGGGAAGAAATTCTTGGGCTGCTGGGTTCCAGCCTCAGAAGGAGTCAAGCATCAGAAAGAGACTTTGTTGCACAGGAAGGAAATGCCAAAGAATGGTTGCGGTCCTTCTCATGCACCTGAGAAACCAAGCACGAGTGTAAAAACAGCAATGAAAGGAACCTCAACCCTTGCAAAACACCAGTCTCGGGGAACCTGGGGTCATACCTCCTCCCTGCTGCGAGCAACCAAGGCCAGACTGGCTTTTCAAAATAACCCTTGCTCATATGAACCTTGATAAATGCCCTGGGTACCACAGACATTGCAAACCTGAAGCTCAGGTGCCAACACTGCTCTTAAAAGTTAGCGAAAGATGTGGGTCAGCTGAGGTATGGGGTGTTTCACCAGGGCTGGATGCTTCTGCAGAGGCAGCTCAGGAGGAGAAGGACTGGGGTGATGCTGGTGAGCAGACCAGCAGGCACCTTCCCCAACTCCCTCTTCCACCCTCAGTGCCCAGGGACAGGGACAGGCAGTGCTACAGTCAGCCAGGAAGCCTTTGCTTCCCTGTTGCTTTTAGCAGGATGGCACTTTTTATCTGCTGACAGAAAGCAGAGATGGGAACGTGCAAGACAGGCCATCGTCCCTCCTGCCTGAGGAATGAACGTGCTCATAAACCCATCTCCCTGGGGAAGGGACTCATCACAGCGGTGAGAATAAACACTCGGAGGCTGAGGACTGGCAAAGGGATGGGGACAAAAGCCCTGCCCTTGGCCAGTGAGGGTGTTCGAGACTCCTGGCAGCAGGAGCATTACAATCCCAGAACGGCAAGAGATGCTGGGAGATAGATTGCAGCCTGCTGTTTACTCCTAGCCAGTCCTGTCAGTGCCCTCCCCTCTATGGCAAAAACATGCCCTTTATAGTAAATAAAAAGCAGAAATAAGCTCTTTGAAAAGCCCAGCAGCTGTGACATGGGAGAGCCGAAGAGCACGCTGTGTGCCTGCTCACACATCCGCTCCCTCTCCGGAGAAGCTGGGCTCTCTTTTCTACACTAATCCCCGGCCTATTTTCAAACATTTGAGTGCATTTGGTAACTTAAGTCTCTTCCCTCCCTCTCTGCCCTACCCACTGCCCTGGCCATGTCCTTAGGCAGGGGTCTCACCTTCACGTGACCCCCAGGGGAGGCCGTGGCAGGCACAGAGAGGCTCCCTGTGACCCCCCCCCAGCACCCCCAGCAATGTGACAGGCACTGATGGGCAATGCTGCACCTTAGGAACGGCTGAACAGTATCTGGGTATCGGGGACTTCGGGAAGAACCTGTCCTCAAGAGATGCTCAAGTCATGTTCCCAGGTGGGAATCTGCACCCAGACCTTATCCCTTCTGCCAGGTCCCCTCAGACTTCCACACCTCCCTAGTGCTGGAGCAAGCAGCAGGTTGTATTTCAAGGTCTGGCTTCCCAGAAAGCAAAAGCTCTCTAGGGACACTCCAGAGAGGCAAAGGACTGACCTAACTGCAGCTCTCGACACTCCGTTTTGGAGGACAAAGCAAAGACAGCCCCTGATGCGGTAACTACAGCTGCCCAAATCACAAGCAGGACCTCTGGCGAGGTCAGTATTTTGTAACAACACAAAAGCTGCGTTGGTGACGCTCCTTTTGACTAAGACTTCAAAAACAATAACAATCTGTTTGGCCAAAGTGGCTAAAAGCGGGGAATGTGCCGCAGAGCTCCAGCAAGCTGTACAGCCTGACACCAGCGGGGGGACTGCATCCCACCTGGGCTCCGTCTGCAGTAAGAACCTGCTATTTTGTCACAGGGATTTGCTCCAAATGAAGTCACCACGGTGTCTTTTATCAGATGTATTTAACCTGAGCCAACTCTCTGCTAGTGTAAAATCCTAACTCTCCTAAAATCAATTTAAGCAGCTAGTGTCCCAAGTTCAACGCTCTGTTTTTCAATGCCCATCATGTAGCTAAGAAAATATTTTTTTTATTATACAATGTTTTAACAGGCCAGCTTTTCTTTTTCAGCCATGGAACAGAAAAGGTTTGTTGCTTTGGCTTTGGGGTGCCACAGTATTTTCTCCTCCAATGTTTGTTTCTATTCCAGCTGCCCCCAGAACCATGCAGTTTGTATTTCACCAGTTTTATTGATACCTCCTTAGAGAAAAGCAGTCAGGTTTTCACCACTCGAGACTTCACTGCAAGCCTGAGGTTTCCCAACACTGTAGTACCGAGGTCAACTGCCCAGTGCTGACAGCCCAATGTCCCCAGTTCCTTCCACATCCCTGTACTCTGGATACTGTGGTGGTTCTGCATTAGCCACTTGCTCATCACAGCTCTTGCTACACACAGCCACAACATCTGAAGTATTAACACAGCCAGCCAAACAGAGCAATTATTTGGACAACAAAGTCCTGGTCCACAACATATGCAACTGAAATGCAAATAATTAGTAATAGTGAAAATACAGGTAGCAACTTAAATGCAGGCGCTGAATTTCCCTGTGCCAGAGGGTCCCGCCCCGAAGCCGGTGGGAGTTTGGCAGCTGAAGCTGCTGGAGGCTGGCCTGGCCCCCAGTCAGGAGCTGGCTCTGGCTGGGGGACACCTCCTCCCCACATCCTTGCTACCTGCTCACCTAAGCTGCCCCTGGGCATTGCAAAATATGGCGAGATTAAGAACAATGCATAACAACACTGGAGATACCAATCACTACGATCAAGGGGATAATTTTCACTTTCCCCTGGATAGCACATCCATTCCCCTGGCCCGCACTGAGATGAACTGCATCTCTAGCTCAGCATAGCTACCTGCACTGACCCACAGCACACCGGCCCCTTGCGTTTCCATCCTTGTGCAGTAGGAAGCAAACTGATTGCCAGCCCCGGCCCTGCACTGGGTCTCCCCCTGCTCAGACAGCCTGTTAATGTTTATCTGAGCAGCAAATGTTTGCGCTCCCTGGGGCTGCTCCTTTCGGTACCAGCGCTTGGGGCAAGTCCTTTTCAGAGCACCCATGAGAGCCAGAGACACCCGGGAACTGCCAACAGGCTTCGGAAGCCAGAAACTCAAGTCCATCCCTTCTTCCAGCCTCCAAACTGCCCACCTTCCTTGCAGGCAGCGCTGCCCCAAAGCCCCTCTGCCGCCCGCGGCTGGGGGTACCATTCCCGGGGGACCCAGCCCCGGGTCACCCCCTCATCTGCAAAGCCAGCTCCGCCGGGGACCCACCGGTCCCCAAAGCGACCACGTCACGTCCCCAGCGGCAGCGCAAAGAAAGCCCCCGAGGCGCGGGGCAGGTGCGTGCAATCGCGCGGGGGGGGGGGGGAGAAGCCCCCGCACCCGCAGATCCTCCTGGCCCTCGGGTCCAGCTTTTCACCCACCGGCCGCGGGTGAAGGCAACGGTGGGTGGGAGAGGGAGCACTTCCCACCCCGACCGCCGCTTCCCTCCCGCTAGCGACTTCCAGAGAGCGAGCCCTCGGCAGCGGAGCCGTCCTTGTCCCCGTCCCCGTCCCCGTCCCGCAGCCCGCACCTGCCCGCCCGTGTCCGCCGTCCCCTGACAGCCCTGCGCGCCCGCCGCCAGCTCCTGCAGCCCGGGAACCAACCGCAGAGCCTGTGACAAGGGGGGGACGGGACCCTCCGCGACCAAACCGAGCCCCCTCCGGCCGTCCCGCCGCCAGAGCTCTGCCTCCGCCTGCCCAGAGCAAACGCAAAGCCGCCTCCTGCCCACCTCCCGGGGCTCGCTGTCGTTCGGGGCTTGTAGTTCAACACACCGGGCGGTTTGCAAAGCTTCGGTCGGAGCCCCAGCAAGGGGACGGGCTGCGGCTGCAGCAGCTTTTCCCCCGGCTGCCCGGCACCGCATTCCTGCGTCCCGCAGTCACAGCCTCACATTCCGGGCAAACAGTCCCATTTATTTCTATTATTATTATTATTATTATTATTATTATTTCAGCAAAGCCGTATAGCGCTTGGCAAAAAAAAGAAACCCAAAACCAACCAAAAAAAAGCACTGGTTGTTTCTGGGCGTTGTTCAAAGTGTCCCACTGAGGACGGCAGGAGCCGCGGCCCCGCCACAGCCGCAGCGAGCCGCGCTCAGCCCCGCGCCCAGCAGCTCGTCCCGGGGGGTTGTGGCAGGGAGCCCTCTCCGCACAGTCCCCCGGGCTGGGCGACACCGGCACCACCGCCCCAGGGGTCCCACGGCCACCGGCTCGGTTACGAGCAGGGAGCCGGGAAGGCTCGGGGGCCGCTAACAGACCTGTGAGGTCATGAGGTGGTTCCACACCGGCCGCGGCCAGCAAGTTCCTCCCGGGACGAGCTTTCTGCACAGCCTGAAATTCCACCCCCCCCTGCCCTGCTCGAGGGACCCGCGGTCGTGCCCCTGAACCGTCAGCCTGCGAGCAGCCCGCCCGAGCCGGCCCCGGGCAACCTCCGCCTGTTTGCGGGAGGTTTGACGAGTTTGGGCTTTCTCGCAGCCATCAGATTTTGCCCGCGCTCTAGAAAAGGATCATCACTACTAATGCGGGGTTTAGAGGGAAAGGCTCCTCTTTATAACCGATGCGTGCCACGCCAGAGCCCCCCGCCTCTCGAGGCTACCCGCTCGGCACGGTACCTTTGCAGTGCAGAAAGTCCTTGGGGTGAGGGAAGGAACCCTCTTCACAGAGCAGCTCGCAGGTTTTATCCGATGCCAGGGGGTAGCCGTTGTCCTCCTCGTTGTAGTCGCTCTTGCCGTTGCTGTTTGAGTAGCCGTTGGCATACATCTTCAGAGCGGACCTGCGGAGGCACAGGAGCTCCTGGAAGGCATACCTGAAGTCTGGGCTCCGGCAGTAGATCAAAGGGTTGAAGGCAGAGTTGACATAGCCCAGCCAGTTCAAAAGGATGTACACGTACTTGGGTATAATGTTGTCCTGGATGACATGCACGATGTTGACGATGAAGAAGGGCAGCCAGCACAGCGTGAAGGTGCCCATGATGATGCCCAGGGTCTTGAGGGCCTTGTGCTCCTTCAAGAAGAACTTGGAGGAACGGCGGTGCCCAGCTCCCCCCTTCTGCTCCTGCTCCTTGTTCTGGGTGTGAAATCTCCCCTCGCTCCTGTCTATCTTCTGCAACTGCTTCTTGGCCACCTGGAAGACCCTGGCATACACAAACACCATGACCACGAGCGGCAGGTAGAAGGAGATGATGGAGGAAGCAATGGCATAGGCTTGGTTGGTGAAGAAGTCACAACACGTGTCCTTCTCGTAGCACAGGATGGCCTCCTCTCGGTCTGCCCGGTACCAGTGCATTTGGATGGGCAAGAAGGAGGTGAGGGCTGAGACCACCCACACCACGAGGATGACCACACGTGCCTTGCTCTTGGTCAGCAGGCTCTGGTACTTGAAAGGGGAGGTGATGGCAAAGTACCGGTCCACGGCAATGACACAGAGGGTCTCAATGCTGGCCGTGACGCAGAGCACGTCCAAGGAGGTCCAGAACTCACACCAGAAGTTCCCAAACGTCCACATCTCCATGATGATATGGCTGGCGCCAAAGGGCACCACAGTCAGCCCCATTACCAGGTCAGCGCAGGCCAGCGAGGTGATGAAGTAGTTGGTGACAGTCTGCAGGCGCTGGAAGCGGGCGATGGCAGTGATCACCAGCACGTTGCCGAAGACGATGGCCAGCACGATCACCGACATGAGGATCCCCATGCCCACCATCCAGACGTCCCGCGACACCGTGGGGTCGGCAGCGCTCTGGTTGGCGCTGACGTTGCTGCCGGGCAGCTCGGTGCCCGCCACCCCCTCCATCGCGCCCCCAGCAGCCCACCGGGCAGGCGGCGGGGGCTCGGCTCTGCCTAGGGCTCCGCAGCAGCAGCGCTGCGCCGGGCACCGGGCATACGGGGCGGCAGGTGTGGGGCGGGCTGGCTGCGGGGGCGCTCCCACTGTGAGGGCCTGGGACCAGACCAGACCGCACCGCACCGCACCGCACCGCACCGCACCGCACCGCACCGCTCAGTTGCCGTCCCGCCCGTCCCGCGCGCGGCGGACGCGCGCCGGCCCGACTCCCCGAGCCCGTTAGGCGCCGCGGAACTTATACTGACACCCGCTGTGACATCAGCGAGCCGCAGCCAATGGCAGCCCGCGCCGCGCCCCGAGCGCGCCTCGCGGCCCCCCCCCCCCCCCCCCCCCCCCCCCCTCCCCCCCCCCCCTCCCCCCCCCCCCCCGCCCCCCCCCCCCCCCCCCCCCCGCCCCCCCCCCCCCCCCCCCCCCCCCCCCCCCCCCCCCG
>WTSP01017804.1:0-103790 GCA_025331215.1 Actenoides lindsayi | reverse complement strand
GTGGGGGCGGGGGCGGGGCGGGGGGGGCGGCTCCGCGCCCTCCCTCCGGCTGCGCTGGAGCGATTGACGGCGGCGGGCGGTGGCGCGCCCGGTACGCCCAGGGCCCCGAGGAGCCTCCCGGAGCGCTGGCAGAGTGAAAAGAGCTGGTGTTGTGACAGGAGTAACTGAAATTCAGGGGCTGCCGAAGGGACGCGGAGCTGTTGCAGTGGCCGATAAGTGTTTTTCTCCACCAGAGAACCCGAAACAAGTAGCATTACACGCAGCTCTTTGAAGGAAACCTGCTCAAACACGTTGGTAGATTATTTAGGGTGCTTAGCGTTTCTCGTTTCTAGAGGGACATTGAAATTGAGAATCGTTTTAACACAATGAAGCTAGATAAAAATTAACTGGTGACTAAAAAGGTGGGAGTCACGCTTTGATGCACTAGGACGAGCAGGGCTGTTGAACTAGAAAGGGCTTAACCTTCTTATTTGTTAACCAACTAGGAACGAGTAGTCTTCTCTCATCAAGCCTCTTTCTTGCTTTTTAAATTCTGCATATAGTAGAAACGTATCCATTTGATAAGTCCCTCACGTGAAGGATCTGAACCATATTTCTGCAAAACGTACCCTGAAATAAATGGTCTACAAGTTATTTTTTTAGCTGATTCTTGTTTGTCATTAGTGACAAACATTTTACCATCGCCAAAAGTGACACGTGAGGTATTTGTAGTTTAAGTGTCTAAGAAGATTATTGCTATTCCATAGAAAGCCAGATGAGAACTCCAAAGCCTCTTTACTCAGATGAGGGAACGATGTCCTCTTATACTCACAATATGTCCAGCAGATACATACATCTAAAGACTACGTTGTGAAGAAGGCTATAATTAAGGCTAATTACGGTAAGGTGATCAAAGTGGTATTCTTTGTCAGCGTGCTTGTGAATTGGCAAAATGAGAAAATCAAAAATCACCTACCTGATGGCAGTATGTGTAACAGGACATGAAATATTAAAGAATATTTCCCATTGTAGTGGACATTTCAAGGGCACAGTGTTAGCGAAAATGCTGCCTTGTTTATTACAAAGTTTTAAATTGGAAATAGCTATACAGAGGTTTGGGGTTTTTTCCTGCTTCTCAAATAAATCTAAGATAAGTTTAATAGTAGGTGATGTAGACCAGAACACTGTGTAGATATATAAAGTCTACAAAACCCTTAGGTACAGAGCTACCTGTAAAAGAGTATAATGGCTCATATAAACATTCTCAGTGAAATCAATGAGTTATTCATTATAGCTGCTACTGTTTTACTCACTTCCACAGAATACTGCTTTTCAACTATTTAACACTGCAAGACTTTGAAAAGTTTCAGCCAAATTTAATAAAGCATAAATTTTGCCCATATGTGTTTCAGTGATTTTTTTCCTTTGAGAAGAGTTAACAGCCCTCCAAAATAGCTAGCAGAGTGTTAGAGCATTGGGAAATTGGCTTTTGTATTGGTGCTGTTTACCCAAATTCAGAAAACTTGGCTAAGCTTGGCTAGTATACAAACAAACAAGCAAACAGGTCAAAACAAAAACCAACCCCCAAAAGAAAGGTCATGTAGAGATCTGCTGGAGTGTTACAGTAGAGGTTCAGATGTGTTATGGCTCACAAGCACAGGACATGTCACAGATCAGAGTCACTGGCCTATGAGCAGATTTTGCTTGGAACAGTGTCTGCTTCCTTTACAAGATGAAGCCCAGATACTAGAATAAAACCCAGTATGCTTGTTTCTCCAGTTTTTCAGTAACCTCCTATGAACACGGCCAACAAGACAGAGGTTCTTTGAATAGCAAACTCTGTGTAGAGGAATGGAATGTGCCAACTATTTGTTTGGCTATGAGCAATATGCCACCTGATGAAATACTTGCGTGAGCAGGACGCGGAAAAGACATGTCAGTATCAGTGCACATAAAGCTTCAGGTCAAAGAGTATCATTGAGGTGGGATTTTAGAGCAGGGAAATGGCACAGTAAGGTCACTCTGATTCATACTAAGGTCAGTCATCAAATGAGGCAGGACTAATTTTGTAAAACAGCAGTAAGATCAGATATATGTTAGTGGTACAAAGTAAAGGTTTCATTGCTTCCCCAGCCTGATATTTCATATCTTTGCTTCCTAGAATTACATATCTGCATTAAAATATATTTAGTATATGAAAGATCAGAATCAGTGTTTAAAGTACAAGTGTTCTAAGACTAGCCCTCTTTTTCAGACGAGCCCTACCTTTCACAGCATTTCTCTTCTAAGCCAACATTACCATTTCTTCTGGTGTTCCAAATGTATATAATCTATTCTATTTCCAGATTGCTATAAAAACCTCATTATCTTCTCAAAGAAGCTGAATTGATATGGATCATGTAGAATTTTTTCCAGGGAACTGCTGAAAGTGAGTAGAGATTCTTAATATCCAAAAATATGCACATGATGTGATGTCCATGTCATTTAAAAATGAACTACTAATTTAAGTATTGAATTTAGGAGGCTGGTCATTCTAGATTCTGGAGTAGAGCAAAAGGCAGATCCAGAGGATAATTCAGAGCATGTAATGTTATACAACATCAGAAAAAAAAAAACAAAAACAAAAAGGAAAATTATGACACAGTGAGCATGGATTTTCCTAGAGAACACACTCTTGTCTTCCTTTGTGCTATTCTGTTCCAGGTCATTGCCTTCTGATGTCATCTGACTATTGAATACACGATGAGAGAACAGAATTTATATGTTTTAATCCTTATAAGTGCTGAAGCATGATTATTATTCCTGTTTCAATCAATAGAGTCTTCTACAGGAAGATGAGACACTAAGAGGTAAATTGGGAACTTGGTTCAGGAAAAGAAGACATGTTACTAGAAACAGTGTAAGCATTGTGGCTAGATCTCTCTCATGACAGCCCCTGAAAATTAGGTTTTCTGCTGTGCTTGGCTACCAAAATTTTGACTCATCTACTTTCTTAGAACCACTCTTGTGGATAAAAAACAAAAAACAAAACCCAAAAAAGATGGGTGCAAGAAATATGTGGGGTTTTTTCTCAGTCTCACAGGTATCTCTTACTTGCAGCACAGAGGATCACCTTCTGCTTCAACATTAAAAATGCCTGACTTGTGGCATCCGACTTCAGAGTGTTCCTATGGAAAAACCAATCAAGAAATGCTAAGAACCCTATTTTGAAATGTCCTTACAGTGCTAGACTGTGTTAGTATGTCTACGCTATTTTTAATTACTAGCACAGCTACTACAGATACAAGAATCATTTATACTTTTGGTAAGATAAATATTTGGTAAATTAAATTATTGCAAGTTTTTTTTATATCCCTCATATGCTTTGTTGAGGGTTTGCATCCACAGCTCATTAAATGTGCAAAAACTGGTAACAGAAAGATGGTACAATTTCTTGTCAATTTTTAAAACAGTCTCAACTAAAATAAATTCTACTTGATTCTTTTATTTTTAATTGTGATTCAGAGTAGGCAATAAGCAGAAATATTTATGTAATAGGTATAATGTTACCATGTAACGATTTTGTAGATCCTAATTTCCATTTGTTCTATGGATGTACATTTACCACCCATTAAAAAAAAAAAAAGTTTACTGTGTCTTTCACACTTTGAAGCTTGGTCAAAAACTTAAGAAAGCAGAGAAATAATTCTTAGTTACAAAAGAGTAGGAAAATGGATTATACATAAAAGCAGAGTTGAATTTCTCCTTTCTAGAGCAAAAAGAGGAGGTGAAAGGGAGCTTCTAGTTGTGACATTCACAAAAGAATTGGTAAGTTTACTGCTGTGTGAAACACAGGTCTGTTTTCCTGCTGAGTAAAAGATGGCAGGTAAAAAGCAACAGCATCTTTAAACTAAAGGGTTAAGAATAGCACATACTGGAAATATGTCTGTGACTTACTATAGTAGTAAGTGAAACTCAAAACCTGTAGTGTGAAGAGTACAGCACCTGTCACAATCATAAACACTAAAGTTGTTTCAAAACTGCTGGGCTTCGTATAGACTTTTGCATAGACGTGCATGGAGCAGGTAGAATCATACTCTTCAGAGGTGCACAGGGATGGGACAAGAGGCAACAGACACCAGTTGCAATGTGGGAGGGTTCTAGTTAAAGGTAAGGAAACAGTTTTTTATCATGAGGGCAGTCAAACAGATGCCCAAGAGGACTGTGGAATCGTTATCACTGGGATATTGAAAAATTACTTGGACAATGTCTGAGACACGGAATGTGAACCTGATTTGAGTTGGACTAGATGATCTCCAGAGATCTCTTCTGACCAATATTCTTCTAAAGTTCCCTGATTCTATAATTGGCAATACTGGCAAAGTCCTGAGCCTGTAAGTGTATTTTGACAGTGAACACCAGGGTTTCTTACTAGAGAATTATATACCAAAGTGTTAAGTAGTACTCACTTCAGTTATAAAATTACATAAAACCAGACACACAAACTATAAATAAGAGAATTGCTTGATTTTCCTCAAATTTAACCCATTCCTGTTGCAATACTAGGGGCCTTTGTCAAGTGACTCCTATGTAAACTGAGCAGTGAATATTACAGGAATAGAAGAGCATTCCTTGCTCTCCTGTGATTGGAAACACTTCCTTTTGCAACTGCAGTATCTAAAATTAATAGTCTTTCTACCAAGTGTGGTAAATTGCACATCAAGCTTATGTCTGTCTCCACACTGTAGACTGTAGCATGGGTTCATTATTTGCAACAGAACACAATGCATCCCTTTCAGTCTTTCCACAGACTACATCCAGTTAGCCGCTTCCATGTCAAGAATTTTGTCTTACGCAGTAATATTTTCATCATATGTCTGTATATCTCTCATTTGTCAGGGTTTTGTATGTTCCTGTTTGCTACATCAGGAACTTCTATTTCCTTCTCATATCCAGGACTCTGTGTAAGTTGTGCACTTCTTTGTCTAATGAAGGAAAAGTCAATTACTTAATAAGATGAAGCATCAATTATGAAATAAAGTGCTATTCTATGTAAATAAAGACATCAAAGACATATTCTATCAACTACAAATAAAATAAGACTCCAAGAGTAATTTCACTTATTCCTTTGATGATGTAGTCTTCTATCCAGACATTAATTTTTATTAAAAATGAGCAAAAATGCACTCTGCCCTAACTTACATACAAAAAATAAAATCATTCCTTAAGTGACACATTAAGCTTAATTTCAGAAGACAGTTGAGGTTTCCAGGGGGCATAAGGTAGTCATTGTATCATTCAGAAAAAGAATGAGCATTTGAAATGAAGAACTGGAAGAGAATAAAATCTTACCCTGACTACAGGAGAGACGAGAAGGTGAAATTCTCACTAGAAAAATGTATTTCCTTATAGTTTGAGATGATTCATATGAAGATAAAGGTTGCTACTGCACCCTGACTTTCAAGGATTGGAAAATCAAGCTATATAGCAACACAACATTTATAATTGTACACAGCGATACACAAATAAGTCTTGAGCTGAACACCATATTCCTACATAATTATGTTATAAATAACAACGTTATGCTCTCTTATTAAATGACATATGTCACATTTTCCGTAACAAGTGCATATTGACAACCAACTACATTAGCCAACAATATTTACACTTTAATTACAGCTTTTAAAAAGGAAATATGTAACTATATATGTACATAAGTTGTTAATGGGGCAGAAATTCATACAAGGAGATCCATATATAAATGTCCATTATGTAGATACCCATTTGTAGGTTGGCAGATACTCTTTACAATAGGAAATATTTAATTTCATAATGTAGGAAACAAGATTTATTATATCATTAACAAGTCAATTCACTTGAAAATTCTAATAGACATATACAATATTGGGTTGTGGTCTTAAATGGCTTTTGAATTTAGCTGGATTTTATAGTTTCTGTTTTGTGGAAAAAGCCAGACTCACTGTGTTCCCTTTGTTATCTCTGGCCTCCAAAGTGTCAATGGCACGGACAGGTTATTTCTTAGCATGATTTCTGCTGTGCTACAGTCCTCAATTGTAATCATATATTAGTCAAACCAAGGACCTGTTGTGGTACCACAGAGCTTCTGATTTATGAAGATGTCAGCTCCTGAGAATCTAGTCCATCACTATGGTGGCAACCCTAACAGCATTAGAGGCTCTTGCATGTTTCTACCAGTGGGTTGTAATGTTCCCATCAGGCTATGATTCTTTTTTGCAATATGGTGCTGTCAACACTGTTCTCATCAGTTATATGTATCAGTGGATTATTAACAATATTTGTCAGACTTCTATATTAGTTTTGTCCCAGAACGGCCTTGCCTCACTTCAGCAATAGAATTACATTTTGCATTGTCTCAAGAAATGCTTTTAAATTAGAATTGATATTTCAGTCATATGATTTTTCACTGCTGATGTAATTTAGTTTTCTATCTAAATTTTTATATGAGTATATGACATTTTTTAAAGATGTGATCCTATTAAAGGCAGCTGAAACACAGAGAGTTCTCACAGAAGAATTTGGGCTAATGCCTCTCCCATGTATGGCAGACTAAAAGAGTGGTCAAGACTAACATACATTTGAAAAGTAAATTGAAAAGAGACATAAGAGAGGAAGAACTGAAACCTCTGAGGAGGGGTTTTCCTTAAAAATTACGCATCTAATCAAAATGACAACTGTAACCACCAGGTATCCTGTATAATCACCAGAGGAATGATTGTATTTCGAATATTTTGCACTTAAAGCTACTATTGGATTTAATTGCTTAAAATGTGCACAAAATCACCACACTTTTACCAAGAAAATATGTGGGAATGTTTTTCCTCCTTGCTGCATATCCTATTATACTGAGAGCAGCTGTGCCAGTACACGTTCCCTTTAAAACTAATAAAACTGTACAAGCAAAGAGGCCATCTCAGAACACAGAAGCCAATGACTCATTTTAACGTCTGCCTCTGAACTGAAACACAAAATAGCAATTACCTCAAAGCTACTTACTGCCACAGCTAGGAAGACTCTTTCACATTTAAAACACACTACCCACACAACAACAAAAAAAATTTTTTTATTATTTTTCTTTTCATTGTACAGCTTGCCATATCATGGCTGATGGTGGCATTTAGCATGTTTCAATCTAAGTCATCAGTTCAAATCTTGCCCATGCTGATGGTGACCAAAAGTTATTACTTGATTCCCAGCTTAAATTATTTTAGAGTCAGCTTTTTGTAGACAAGAGAAACACATTGGAAGCTTATCTTACCCAGACAATCAGCAATAGTTCAGCCTTTTAGGACAACCTTGAGAAGAACAGGGTATTTTGCGCTGCCATGGCCCACAAGGTACTTATCTTGAAAATGAAGAAATAATTTGGTTTCAACAGCATCTACCACAATGATATCCTGTAACCAGGAGTGTCTATTTGTGGACTTCTGTAATATAAATAGTAATTAAATCCCACTGCCACATTACCTGCTGAAAGATTTTCTAAAGGAAACGTGTCTTCCATGATTCTGGCAAAAAGTTACATTAAAAATTAACTCTTTGTCATTCCCCAATAAAAAGAGAATATATACTAACTCTTCAGTCTCTAAGGGGCATCTTTATTAAAATGTCAAATATAAAGTAAATGATCCAATATATGGAGTAAAGCCACACGATAAATTTTTAGGTAAAAAAGGGTAAATACCCTTGAAATTCAAAATACTGTAGTAATGCCTACATATGTGTAAGTGGCACCTATTTATTCTTTTGTTGATATTTATAAAGAAACAGCAGTCCATTCTGAAGAATATAAGAGGAATTCTCATGTAAATTTGCATGGAATTTACTTGAGAAATTCCCATGAGCATTTACAGGACTTGAATCCTCACATAACAAAAATATACTAGAAGTCTTTTCCAGTATCCTTTGGAAGAAGTAGTACAACTGATTCAAATCAAAGAAATAATGCAGCAGACCACCTGGGATTTTTTTTCCTCTGCTATCATTTAATCATAGTAGTCCTGACATGGTATTGTTCTGAGTACGAATTTTTTTTTTTTCCTTTTTTTTTTTTTCTCCTGCAAATCAATTTAATTTCCCAGTCACACCACTTGGAAGTTGGAACAAGGCTGAATTTGTTAATTTTCAAATTCCTATAAATCTACATTGCTCAAATTAAATGTACAACACCTTCTGAGTCAAGAAGTTTGCCTTTTAGCTATCAAGAATTCACAGTGTCTACCTTTAAATTATTTAACATAAAAATACCAAGGATTATATTCCTAAAATCTTGTAGCTGCCTGAATGCATCAGTGATCAGCATATTTGCAGAAGAGTGCTTTTTTGGTCCCTGCATACAAGCTTACAGTTGCTTAAGTCATGTCTTTGACAAGCAATGTGTAGAATGTAGTCTTCTCTAAACCAACAAAACAAAAGGAAGGGAGCAATGACTCTGCAGATGGAGGCCTGGTACAAGCAGACATGTCACTTCTGCCAGAAATAAGATTACAGATGCAAGAGTGGCACAGGGAGGTTAGGGCATCTGAACTGTTAAATCATGGATTTGTAAGCAGCGACTTAATCAGAAGACTGCCTAAGTCAAATCACAACGGTGGACCAAACAATTGAGGAAAGTATTCCTTAAAAGAGTGTCAATATGAGCAAGAAAAAATGAAATAAGGGCTAAGTGACATCAAGTAAATATGAAGAACATCTTGAAACATCTTAAAATACAGTGGAAATTTTTGGATTTTAATTCTTTTAGTCCCTACAAATCAGAAGTATAATAATTAATGATCACATTTCACAATCTAGGCAAATAGCAGATGACAGATAGAAGACTTTTTATATAGGAAAAGTGTCTCTTACTACATTTTCCCAACTCTTGCTTCCCATTAACGTTTTAGATCTACATCATATTTAAGATGCTTAAATCAAACTGCTTAATATTCTGGACTGACAGGCTCATTAGGCTGAACAGTAGGATTGCTGTCATATGCACTCAGGCACTTACAGTAGGAATTTTTCTATTTTTAATTCAAATGTTTAAAGATAAATCTTTAACAATAAAACTGTAATTATATTTTTTTTCTCTGAGAGGCCTTACTATATGTTTGACTTCTCAACTCTGATGATATTTTGGTTGTCTCTTACATTCTAAGCTATTTAGACAAAAGGGTAGAGTGCTGTGTGCAGCAGCTTTGGTATAGGAATTACCCATTTTTTAGTCAATTCATAATCTGTATTAATTTATGCCTGTCAATATTACAGAATCATGTACTGTAACTATAGGCATTCAGACTGGTAGCATTGTATACGAACTCCCATTTGGTCTGTATTATTTTTATACATGAAAAAATACCTATCAAATTTTATTCAATATTAAAAGCAAAACAATTTTTGCAGAAAAATGTTTCTTCGAGGCCAGGTTCATCAAAATTATTTAGAAGTGCTTCACAGTACTGATAGCATCTGCATGAAAGCCTCACTAGTGTTGCAAGACAGTGAGCTAAGTTTGTAGCAATTAGTTTCTTTTGAATGTTCTTAACAGGTACCTTTCTAAATATTTTTATCTTGGCAGTGTATGTCAACTTCCATCATGCAGTCTTTGATCTGGAGATCTAGAAAATAAACTAAAGATTATTTAAAGGGAGTATGAAGTGCTAAATACTCTTCTTTCAGGCCAGATAAAAAGTGTAAGTACAACTCTTTCCATAGTAAGATACCTGCTATTTATAGGAATTTCTCCAGGATTCTTTAAGAAGCATGGCTAGGCTTGGGCAGAAGCTATATCATGTGTGCTGAAATAATTACTAATGGAGAAAGCCAGGACAAAAGCCAGAAGACAGTGAATAAAATTATAATGAATAAGAACTTCCATAAACAGGAGCAGAAGGGAGTTCCAGGGAAAAAGTAGGAACACAAAGTTAGCAGACTTTTGAGAAAAGAAACTACTTTTCATGCTATTTTTATTATTTTCACTGAAAGGAATTGTATATAATCTTTGAAGAAGTCACAAAGGATTGAATCAAAGCATATACTTGCTACAGTGTCACCCCCTAAAATGCCACAAAATGTAAGTCATAAGAAACAACTATTGTCCCACATCATTGCTTTGTATTTCCAATAATGCATTAAAATAATATGGATTTTAGCAAACAATTTACCGGAATATCAGATCTCTACACTAAAATCTAGTCCTAGGTTACAACAGCAACTGATAAAACCATTCTTTTTTTTTTTTTTTTTTTTTTCTATTTTTTCCTCAGTACCTCAGGAAATCCTAAAGGCTTTTCAAAGAGTCTAGCTGTAGATCAGTAACTTCACCATTTTTTTTCCTAACTATATAGAAATAGAAATTGTAATATAAATAGTAAGAAAATCTCACTGCCACATTAAATTCTACTGCCACAACAACATATTGCTGTTCCTACAACAACTGAGTTGTCTTTTCTTTCTCCCTTTCTTTCTCCGTTGAGGTCCAGCTGAATAGCGTAACTCAGCTGACTCACTGTACTGCTTTGGAGGTTGACCATATGGTTAGTTGAGAATACAAAGGGCCTTCGAGATAAAATATCCTACTGTAATTCTATTCTTGTCAAAACTTATTACCTTGAATATTGCATATAAAAAGAGTCATGATGCCACTTTTATTTATACCAGCATGCAAAATTCTATGTTTGCATTCTTTTGTATAACATAGGAGTTTGGACATGATGATCCATCTCCATTATGAACAGGTTTCTGAATGGAGACTTATAGCCATATATGATTTATGTAGGTTCATACAACTTTTTTACAATAAAAGTAGTCCTCTAACTGGTGATTTGGATTTGTTTTATAAGAAGCAGAGACTGTAAAGAAAAAGTTCTGTTAAAAAATCCATTGGCAAACTCAATAATCTTCCATCTACTTATTTTGTCTCTTTTTCCTCAATGTAGGGTTGCATACTGAAGGCATTTCCTCTGAAATTTAAAAAGTGAGGTCACTGAAACAGTTGTGATAAGATATTCTTTTTGTAGTTTCTGAAATTAGATATGTCTATCTTATCACCATGTTTGATTAATTCCACTACAGTAGAGTCATCTTTTGTTTTCATATAAGCTCATTTCAGGTTCCATTTAACTCCTTCCTTTTTAGTTTTCAGAAACGATATGTCTTTTGAAAGGCTAATCAAAAGAAAGCAAGAATCCAGGTAGGGCATCTACATACTAGGAGATAAATTTCCAATTTTGCTCTTGAAGCGGGGCAGCTGCCTCATAGATCAGTTTCTAATTTTCCTCTCTGATCTGCTCAAGGTGAACATTGCTGACTTAAGATAAGTTGATAAGGTGACTCAAAGAAGTAAACTATTAATTTTTAACAGATACAAAATCTAACACCACCAGGTGTGTCTCATCTTGTTCTCAACAATTAGTAACTCGAGAGAGAGAATTAAGCAAAGTAACTCTTGGCTACGATAGTCTGTATAAAGGAAAGCACTCACTGCATGTTAAAAAATAAAATATAAAACCTTTAACAGTCCACAGATAGCATTGCAGACAAATGACATTACATGAAAACTTATCCTGAAGTATATCTCAAGACTGTGGTAACTCCCATTTCATATAAAAGGAAGATATATCATTATTAAGCCTTGTGTTATATCTCACTGAAAGCAGTGGTAAAGTCCAAACACTGACTGTAATATAAATTAAAACATAATAATCATGACAGTAAGTTTTTAACACTTATCATTTTACTTTTTCCACAAAAAGTGTAATTGAATTTGATACCATATCAAACTTTCAAAGAAAAAAAAAAAATCTAGTTGTAAATTTCTAGCCTAGTATAGCATGTGAGACAATTTTGTGAACTAGTCTACTCAGCAAGAAGAAAAAGTTATGGGAAAATTCTGACTTCAGAGTCAAAGGTTTGATTATTGCCCTCTAACTTAAGTGTGCTTTGTTTTCTATGTCACCTAAACATGAAATCCAGCTAAAAATAGGTCTTATTTCATAAATATATTATCATCTGACTATGGGACGGACCTGAAAAACAAAATTTGCATAGTCTGGCTTTGATTCATGAATAGAAGGAGAACTTTAATATTGCATGATCGTACAGTAACCTTTGAGATGCTCCAAGGAGACTGTGAATGAAAATGGAGTGTACTGTTAATATATCACTCACAGGAAATAGAGAGATGTAATCTATAATACATTATAATCTTCTGTTGGTGCATCTCATAAATTTGAGACAAACATAAACAAGTCCCTATATTAGAAATTAGTTACACTTTATTACTGGTGTTGTTATCCCTCACTCTCTGTATGTGTGTATGTATGTTAAGTATGTATGCATGTACACATGTATTTAAAAACCTCACCTAAATAGAGTTAACTATGACTAAACTAAAAACCACACGTCTAAGGTAAAATAATAGCCACACCTTGTAAATTATTTTTGGATTTCCTGATTCATTTATTTTAAAAGTTACTTCCTCAGAATCTTCATGGTCAGCTGAACTGGAAGAGAAAAAAAATGTGCGTGCCTTGGCTAATCTTTTCTGTGGTGTGCTTAAGAAACTCACTCTTTTGCTTGTATACTCTTATGATCAATTAAAAAAAAATCTAGCTTGATAAAGATGCAGTAGAATTAAAATATCTAATTCCCATTGAAAAGAAAAGTAATGTTTTACTTGCATATTTTGAACTACCTCTCTGTCTTGAGCTGGCCCAGAATGTCTGACATCCAGTTCATATAGAGTAAAGAATTTAGCAGTGAAAGTGGTATTTTTAAGACAGCTACGGTGATATTGATAGATTTCATTAGAAGTGCACCTAATACTTTTTTTTCTACTGCTTGTTCTTTACTCTGTTTTCCGAGAACCCTGAAAAAAAAAGCATTCCACATGATCTAAAAAAGCCGTAATGTATAAGAAATATATAAGAACTCACAGATGCTGTTCCAAAGGATTGTTGCTGCAACTTCATGTAGTAGGATCCTTTGTTTATTCCATAAAATGTTTTTAAATTATTTTATTTCATTTTAGATCTACAGGATAATTAGTTCCTGTTTCAGGATAGTTCTCAGAGCCTATGGACACTCACCCTTCCCCATTCTCTAACTGGAGTTAGGAGACTGTAAAGGAATGTTCTTCAGAGCTAGTGACTCTGTCACCCCAGAAGAAGTTTTTCTTTTCTGTATGAAGATTGCTGCTCTAAAGTTCAACATAGAAACTGTTTTTGCTTGCTTGTTTTTAAATAGCCACACATGATTTCTGCAGGGCAAAACACTTCCTTAGTATGTAGAAATTGCTCTGTGTCTACTAGGAATCAGTGTGGTGCAGTCTCTGCTTGTAGTGATAAATTAAATGAATGTAGACAACAACTAAGTCACTTCTTTGCTGAAAGTGAATGTTAATGGCATTTATCTTGTGTTTCACTATAAACTCATTTAAAAGACTAAAATGCTGGGGGAAAAATCCTACATTTTAGGAAATATGCATAAACTGTCTTTTACTTGCTCAGTTACAAACTGTTGAGAGAAGCATCAGTACATATTAAAATTATTTTTAAAATCCTCATGTATATCTGCTATATGTCTAAAAAGGTTTTTAATGAAACCCCTGGTTTGCATTTTGAAACAGAAGAAGAGTTAACTGTTTAGGCTATATGAATAGCTGGTTTTGCAAATATATATATATATATCTATAAATAAAAGAGTATATATATTAAAGCACAATGCAATGTTTACATGCTCAGAGCTATTCAGCTAGGAATCTGATGTTGGCTCTATTTATTTAGAATACATTTGTCCCTTTGAGGGTGATGTTACCTATTATGACTGAGCTGATGTGCCCCCTTACTGCAAGTGAAGAATCCCCCTCCTCTTTCTCAGTCATTTGTCTTCCCTGAATACAATCCTGACCATGCAGTCCCCAGCTTCCCTTACGTGGCTCCAAGGCATGTATTTTTAGTCTGGATTAATTTTTTGCCATCTTAGCAATATGAGCCAATGCTGTACAAGTCCAGTATGTGCCAACAGCAAAGCAAGAGAAGGGAGAGGAGGGGATCATGTGAGCAGGGAAAGCTTATCTCCTCTCAGTAATGGGAGGCTCTTACATCAGCTTAAGTCACATCACCTTGAGCCCACCATTCACTGGATGCAGAGCTGTTGCTGCAGAGAGAAGTCTGGCAGCCTTCCTTTCCCCATCCCAGCTCTGAAGTCCTCATCATTTCTCCCTTACCTTCTTCTAGTTACACAGCCTTGCTTCCTCCCTTTCACTTAACAATTCTAACTCATTACAATCAGAGGAAAAAAAAAAAAGCTACTTTTGTTTCATTGTCTTTGAATAATTTTCAGTGGTATTAGTGAATTAAGAAGGTTTGCAGAGGGCCAAGGAAAGTAGCAGTAAAGGCAAAGGGAAGGAAGATGGGTGAGGATTGCTAGCCAAAGCTGCCCTGTAAAGCTGTCACTCACACACTTCAAACCAATCGAAGCTGGTGAAGCCATCTGAAGCAGCAATCTCAGCTTCACTCCATCTTTGTTCTGCTCTCTCCCTTCACTGGCCTAAGTGTTTGTGTCTGCACTGATGAAGCATTTTTCCCTTGCTTTGTCTTTTTTTTTTTTTTTTTCCCCTCTATCCTGGTTTAACTTGGATCAGCCTTTTCTTTTTTTGGAAAAGCACTTCTCTCCCCCTCCCTGTTTTTCCTATGACTTCCAGATTTTTCAGTAAGTGCAATGAAGTTGAGTAATGTCCACATTTTCTCCCACATAAAAACATCAAGAGTTTTGTGATTTTCTCATCTTGCTGTCTTATGTCTTTTCAAAACTCTCACAGGTTTGGAAGTATATAATAAGGTTTTTTTAATATTGTGGGTTTAATTTTATAACTGGCACTTTTCCAAACTTTTCATGTTTGAGAAAGTCACAGTAACAGCAAAAAAAAAAAAAAAAGTATTACAATTAAATGAGCTGTGGAGGAATTCTAGGATCATTCATTCTTCTGAGTTCAGTATAAAAGTCAATGATAGGATGGGGAAAAATTTATTTTAAAAATAAAATGGCAAGTGTATATGTTCACACGATAATCTTAGATTTGATATTAAAACTAAAAATTCACACAAAAAAGCGCATATGTGCACAGTAGAAAATCAAACAGCTTTTATTGCCTGTAGATGATTTCAAGAATAGATGAGTTTTGGAAGAGCACATTTTGAAGAAGGAATTAATTTCACCTAGTGGTGTGATCTGTTTAGTGTACAGTTGATGCAAACATGAGAGAGATGGACAACTTGAAGTATCATTGATTGTGTTTTACCTGTTTGGTACTCAATCTGCCATGTGTACTATTGTGAACTCTCGCTGCTCTAGTCTCAGCTCTACTTGCAAGTGCAGTTAATCTTTCTGTTCATTCATTTTTTCTCTCAATATCAGCATTAAGTGAATGGGTAAGAACTGCCCTTAGAAATATAAGCTATGCTTGAAGGAACTTGTAGCACCTCGTAGGTTCCCTCAAGCCCACCTAACCAATCAATTTCAGATAACAGTGTTTTCTTGGAGGAGGTAAAAAAACCCATTGAAATGATATTTCATAAATAGTGAAACAAAATTTAGCAGGAATATGTTTTTTAGATATGTAATAATATCGAGTTCCAAAGTAAGGTACTTGAGGTACAAGAAAACAGCTTTGCCAGTGTTCTTGTTCTCCTCTTCTGAGTTCCTAAGAGAAATGCTCAACAGCTAATGAACGCTCCTTGCCTTGCCTTTTCTTGCCTTCGCAGCTCCTGTCCTTTCCAGAATCCATTGTACCACATTTTTTTCTAGACTTCTGTTGAGTTCACTACTTTATCTGCCTGAAAGTACTTTTACATTAAGCTTTCCCTAAAGGACTAATTTCTAAAAGGTAGTATTTAGTTGAGAAACTGCTTTCAGTAAACCAATGGACTAATCAGCATAATTTTCAAATGCTGGTCTTCAAACTGTAAGATACAAAACAGCAGTCAAAAGGTGTACTTCCTTATAAAGTATGCCCAGGTAAGTTTTCTCCCCTTTCTTATTCCTGTTTTGAACAAAATGACCCTCTCCCACAAGGCACTTTTTCATCTGTTGACTGATAGAACCTATTCCCTTACAAGTCTTGCAAGCTGACTGAACATGAAGTCCTTTTCACTGCACAAATTACACACACACACACACAAAGAAACTAAGGAAATCTGAGATCATATTCCTCTACGAAGGCTGGGTTTACACTGCTTGAAGAAGTGTCTCAATCCTTTACTGCCTATGAACTAAAAATAAGCTTGTTATGGTTAGGTAAGAGGTAATTCTTCGTTTGCTATATGTGTGCTCTCTTATGTGAGATAAGAGATATGTTGACCACTTGAAAAATGATCTAGGACACAAACAGCAAATAGTAGTGGTCTGTGTTCTTGTATTTGTTCGGATTACTTTACAGACATATTTTCAAAAGTGCCATAGAACCTCCTATTCGAGGTTTATCCACTGTAATGGGAGCAGAGAGAAAATGTGCCTCTGAACACAGGCAATTTCTGGCTGCAGAACAGTCTCTTGCCCCAACAGATGGTATCTGTGGGTCAGTCATGATTCTATAACAAATTCCCAGAAGTGCCCTGGCATATGACTAACTATTGGTCTAAAAGTGAAAAAGAAAACTTTAAAGTAGCTAGTCCTAGATGTCTGCCGAGAGAATAGAAACTACAATTACACTCTAATTATAGTTATGTGATCTTAGCAACATTTCCTATTGTTATTTTTTCAGCCATGTATTTATAGTTATATTTCAATAAAGGCTGACACTTTACTATTGCTACTGTGAATGACACTAATGTATAATATAAAGCTGATAAATGTAGTGTAACAAGTTAAAACAAACTGTTTACATCTGATGTAAAATAAGATATTTACTTATTTATTTAGAAACCACTACTAGGTGTAGACTGTTCAGATACTCTTCATCGTATCTTGAATTGTATTTAAATCATCTAAAACACAGAAAGGATATCTTTCCATTTTTTTCACAGCATTAATAAAGAAAAGTCAAAGCAAAGACATAAGATTTCTTTAATTTAGTTGGTTTCTGTTTTTTAAAAGAGTTTTTGTTTTATCTCAAAGTCAGTACTGGTTTTTGAAATAAAAGAACTGTAATTTTAGGATAATAACACTACATATGGTTAACACCAGACAGTGCCTGTGTAAGGCTGGAAGCTGCAAGCTGAGATGTGAAAGTAAAGTGGGAGGAAAATGAATGAGATGTCAGCTACATGTTCAGTAGTTTTTCAGGCAGTATGTTTGAATGAACATAATAATATTACCATATACTGAGTTATTATTTGTTAAATGATACCAAGGCAGGGATTCATGCAATTGCATGTTACTACAATCTGTCCTGTGTAAAACATTTTTAGAAGAGGAGCTATTGCTAACATGTGGCAATATATTTGAAGGATATTATAAATACCTTTGATTTCATTTGTTAGGCACTATTACACACCTAGTGTGTAGGACTGCTTACTGTTGACCAGTATCAGTAGCATTGCCAAGATGTACTCTGCACCTGTGTTTTTGAACACCCTCTCTTTTATTGAATTTGCTGTGATCAATGCCAATTATTAGATTGTAATAAGAGTTATTTCACCATCAAGGTGTTGTCAGGTCTGCTAATAGCTCTGATCATTTCAAGTCTTACTCAAAGCCATATTCTCAGTACTACTATACTGCAATCAAACAGATTTAAACACTTGAAATAATTAAAAATGGTTTTATGTGTCAAATCATGTTAGACCATTCTCATTTTAATTATCTAGTTTTATAATACTTAATTGTATATCACCTAATATAATACCTCACATATATAACACCTTAGTGGTCTATGCAATCAGTTCCTAAACAATCAGTTAAACTGGCAAATCGAAGCACCTGCAGAGGCAGGAAATTATACAGGTTCAGGAATTATTTTTTTGTGTGTGTATGTGGTCTAAGAATCACACATTAGTTACACGATCACTGATAAAGATCATGGATGCCTGTAAAGACAAAGAATCAAGGATTAGAGCACTGTTTCATCTTCTGTGAGACCGTAAAGTACAGCATCAAGTCCTAGTTTCTGCACTCCTATGACACATTCAGAGGAGACTTGCCCAATATTTTGAAGTTAAGATAAAAAGTCTTCAGGGAATAATTTAGAAAACTTCAATATAAAGATTTTAACAAAAATGTAAAGATCAGTATTCATTTAAATTTTTGCACACGGGAGCTAAATAAAAGTTGCAGAATGCTTCTGCTATATTTATTAAAAAGTCAGTATCAAACACTCAGCTATTACCCAACAATGCAGCTTATTCCCTATTATTAAGAACTAAGATTGAATGCTCTTCTGTGGGACATCTCATCAGATCAGAAAGAAATCGTAGAAATTGGCTGCAGTGATTATTGGAAGATGCATAATATCTGGTTCATGACAGAAGGTAAGACTAGGCAATGTTCTCTGGGCTTCAGTTCTTTGATTTTATGGAAGTTTCCTGTTGGTTGAAAGGAAATTTGGACTGTGTTATTACATTTCACACAGGAAGTGTTAATTAGATGCATCAGCTGCTTAGAATATATTTATCTTGATTGCAAATATGTGCAATCTCATACTCAGTATGCCGTATACCATGAAAACTCTGAGCGAAAGCAGCAAGTCTGCTATGAAATAAAAAATCTCAGTCACAGTGATCTTGCCTATTTCATTGCTTGCACATGCTTTCAGTTACTCAAAGCCTATAGAATAGCTAGCTGAATGGAGTTACATAAGGACAAGATGTAATATGCATGCTTACACAGCCAACTCCCACTTTACTCCATGCTGATAAAAAATACATTCTTTTTTGTAGCCTTTTTGGTGATAGTTTTGTTACTTGTATGTCTTAGGTGAACTTTTTAAAGCAGAAATAAATGTTATATTGTATAAAATTACTTACTGAGAAGCAGCAATAATTGTAGCACCTCATATCATATGTAGTTAATGAGGTAGAATTTCTTCCTCCTTATCACATGCACTGTGTTCTATAAATGCAGGTATTTGTAGTTAATTGTCCACTGTACAATCTAATGTTACACATAAAAATAATAATCCATTTTATGCCTTGTAGGAGAAAAAATCTACTTAGTTTCTATGAAAGTATATGTTTATTACTACCGCTGGGCAACTGGTTTGATAATTCAGTATCATGCCTGCACATAAAGGGGATGTCTTCTGCCTTTTTAACCTCATCAAGTCAAATCAAATTTAAACTGGACATACAAAATAAGTACTTCCAACTGAGGAAATAACACATATTGTTACATGTAAGAGTCTACTGTTAGCTACATTTGATGCTATTCTAAAAATTGTTGAAACCCTACCAGCCAGAGTGTTGCAAAGGGGAGTGATACAGTTGAACTAGACAAGTTCACAAGTAGTGGGGGAAAAGGAGATTCTCTTTTTCTGTGATCAACAATTTCCATACCACATTTCTGATGAAAAGAGAAAGTAAAAGCTCTCATTATGGAATATATCTGCTTCTTGTGTTAACTGTTGAGTCATTTTCATATATTTCACTAGAATTTTATGTGTGTGTATATATATAAAGAACAGAAATATCTCAGTAATTAGTTCAGTCCATTAATTAACTCCCTTGTCAATATGTACTTATGACAGACATTTAAAACTTGAGTGTCAAATTCTAATTCCCTTACTCCAAGTAAATACTAATATTCAATATGAGTGAAATTATAAGAAACTGACAGAAATATATACACCAGACCCTACTTAATACTAGATAAAATGGTGTTTATGTGTTAACTCAATTTTGTATTGAAAAGATAATCATCGCATTGGTTTATCAGTAGCCTGGGAATGCCCTTTCAGAGGTTCCATTTGTGATACACTTTAGTGACCAACAGTATGTTTAAGCCACACCTCTAGAATTATGTTTATGATCAGAAATTGCTTTTAGATTCTGGAAAAAAAAAATAAAAAATCTTGAAGGCTGTCAGTGAGTTGCATGCTGAATTGTTTCAGTGAGTTCAATGGGTCACGAATCATGTGAACTTGTCTGACACAATTTGCAGTTCTTTTATTGAAGAACAGAATTCCACTGTGGTTTGAAACACATTCATTGTAATGATCACAAAACTATTTTTAATATTTATGGAATGGTACTGCAGATCCCACTGTAAATTCAGAGCATATGTTTACCGGTGACAAGAAACAGAGGAATGCACTAAATTTTATGAACTGTTAATGAGTCAATAAATAGACTGTTTTGCAGCCAGAACTCTTACTATTGGCATTGTTCAACATTCCAATATGGATTTCTTAGGGAGAAAGAAATTCTATTCCATATTTTAACTCTATGTCTTTCCTTATTTTTCTTCACAGTAGGATCTTGTGTCTTAAGAAGAAATACGCAATTGAATGAGTATCACAAAATATGTTTCTCACTATTGTCAAGGTAGGAAGTTACTATAATATAGATCTCTTCAGCATCACTGATTTAATATCACAGTCACGTCACATAATCCCTTGCATAAACTTTTCAAGCTCCATTTTAGATGTAGCTGGACTGCAAGACAGCTCCTCATACATTCACACATTTTGCTTTCTAGTAACTCTGACGTTCTCCAAGTAATACTTGTCCATATAGTGATATTAGAATGTTTTACCATGGTCTGCTTAAGGTCTGAAACATTTGTCTGGAAATAAAACTATCAGTATAGTCTGGCATCGTGTACCTTTGCTTTTTCTCTAAATAATATGTACTTTCATGTCTAATTGTTCAGAATTTTGCATACTGCTGCAGTCATATAGTTATATAAAATATGCTATATATAGCCTATATTTATATACTACTTCCATTCTTTTCCTTGAATATAAAAAGTTCCCAGGCTATTCTCATGTGACTTGATGAAATCTTAGTTGATGCACTTGTTGAAAACACTTGCCATGTGACCTATGTATGGCTCAGGTTTGTTACAAATCTAAGAAAATGTCTCATGCCCTCACAGTCCACTCTACTATTACTTCCATGGTCAAAATTATCTTCCTGTTTAAAAATTGAGGTGAAGTAGTTATTTAGTTCTGAAGTGTACTGAATCACCAGTGCACAGTGACTTTTTTCCCCACAGTCTCTTTTTACTCATATGGCTGAAGTAATTTTTCTGTTTATTTTTGCATCCTTCACAAGACCTCATTTAGCTTTACTCAGGAGTTGTCTACATCCCTGAATCCTGAATTCTTTGTTGACCTGTCTTTTTCCCCACTCCTTTGTACTGTATTAGCATTTTTCATGTGCCTATATATCTCCTGAAAGGTATGTTGCCCTCCTCACCCTTGTCTGATCCACAGATTCATGATGGCTTTAAGCATTTTTAATCTGAAGTTCACGTATCCCATCACAACCAATTCTATATCTTCAGTTAAAGCTATGATTCTTTTAGGTATCGGTGGGATGAGAACAGCTAGTGTCCATGAAAGCCGGGAAATAAAGATATATGCAAACGGATCAAATGGGGTGACAGAACAGTGAGAGGAAATATGAAATAGCAAAGTGAAAGTGCTGATGTAGTGTTATGTTTTCTAATGCTGTCCTATAATTGCTACAAACAGAATAATAAACAGAATAATATGGACTTTAATTCAGTTTCTAAAATTCAACCAGTTAAAGGCTATCTGAACTGTGCAATCAGAACTATACTATCAGTAGTACTGCCTATTTCTCTTGCAACACAAGTCAAATGGAAAATCTATTACATCACTTCATTTCTCTGTTTCTCTCAGGCCTCACTTTCCTGAAGCCCAAACACTTTATTTATTAAATTCATCTAAAGCACAATTCTAGCACTACCAGCCTGAATAAGCACGTTTGTCCAAGTATTTAATACTGTTCCATTGCAACATTTGTAATTAAGATGCTTGACCAAGGAGCCATTTTCATTGCCATTTAAACCCAGCAGTCTCAAAGATATTTCCAGTATGTTCCTAATTAATTGCATCATATACTTTTATGTTTGCTTCACACCGAAGGCATGTTAGCCAGCATATTCCTTATGATCCAGGGGTGTGACTTACAGTTAAGGAAATGCATTCTTTTGTGTCACTGAATACAAAGACATAGATTATAGTGTATAATATGTAGCATATTCATGGTACAAACACACAGGAAAATATGGCCTTCTCCCCAATTTAAAAAGAATATTCTACTCTAGGAGAGAAACTGCAACCAGAAGAATGGGAGATAAGCATACAAACATTTTCTGGAAAAGGTAGGGTTTTTTTAGTTCATGGTACAAAACATGAAGACTTATCTGTCTGCACAAACCTATTTAACTTGCCTTTGATATGGTAATAAGATATTTCTAATATTTTTTTCTCCTACTTTATAGTATGACTCCCATCTTACAGACAAATAGAAATTTTCAAACCTGCCTAAATGTATTGGGTAGAGAATGTTAGGAAATTATTTTGACCTGCCATTCTAGGAAAGCACAGAGGCTCAGCTTAAGTAAAATAAACATTATTTCACTACGAAGCAGGAAGTTTAAACATTTTATCGCATTTAGGTCAGAGAGATAAAAGAGAATAATACAAACCAAAAAAGTGTGAAGACACCAGAACTGACAGAAACATGTCAAATGAGGTGGTGAAACAGTATGTGACATTCTGGGACAGAAGTTAACTGTTGAAACAATCTGCAGCTGATAAACAAGCAGCACCTCACAGAATAATCATGCCAGTAGTTCAGATTTTCCTACTGGCATTTACTTTTGTATAAACTGAACAATTAAATGGCAACAGCTTGGGATGCTACGATTCAATGAGAAATGATTTACATCAATTTCACAATCATATGCCAGGGCCATCTGTATATCCAGGCTGTCCACAAAACTGCCTGAGTTAGTTATGACTCGTATCACTATATCTACTGGACAACTGGTTGTCTTTTAACTGGTAGAAGAAAGGAAATTTCTCACTCCACCCCTAAGGGCTTTGGTAAAATTTAGAAACTATTTATGTCCAAAGTACAGACTAAAACAAGAGGAGTAGCCAATACTGCTAATAATATTTTATTTATCTAATATTTTTTACAGCTTTTTTCATTCTTATTCTGGTCATAGAAGGGCATCTGTATGAACACTTTATGTGTTACAGTCATCAACAGCTCCATAACAAATAAAAGCCAACATGAACAACCTGATCTAGTGAAAGATACTCTTGCCCATGGCAGAGGGGTTGGACTAGATGATCTTTGAAGGCGCTTTCCAACCCAAACCATTCTATGATGTTTTAAAAGTTTAGTCCCTAATACATTTGCTGAGCAGGCCAGTGTTCCTCCAGGGCAAAGAGCGGTATTTTCCAAGACCAGAAAAAACGGTAGATGGACAGAACATATTACATATATTTATGTTAAATATAAGAGAGTCTTTTATCTTTTGCTTACACAGTGGCTTGTAACTTAAAACACTTAAATAGATAGCTTTTCAAGTCACTATACACTAAATGTTGCAGTTGCACTTTTTTGTGAAAACTCTACTAGAAGCCTCATGGCAACAGTTTGTGATGTACCATTGCTAAAGTTTCAACATCACTCACTCTAGAGAGAAAAGCCTTAGTTTAGACTGCAGCAAATGACCATGCATCAGCCACTACTTAAGTCTACCAAGAGTTAAACAGATAAATTCCTGACTCTGAAGATATGATATTAAAGCTACATTTTCACTTCAAAGCAGAAAATTTCTAACACTTCTCAAATAAAAATGACATTTGGTGGTCATGCCTATTTGTTGTTGGTTTTTTCCTTAAATAGGTGGTAAGTTCACTTTCTTAGAATTCCAGTAAATGTAATACCTTATTCTGAATCTTGTTTTATAAAAATGGTGTCTAACAAAAACTAGCCACCTAACTAAATTAGTCTTCTACTAAAGGTACAGGAGAAGACAGAAGGATGACAGACTTCCTGATTCCTCACCTAGATTTTATTTATTTGTGCTCAGAATCGGCAGAGAAAAAAAAAGTAATGCTGTTCTAGAGCACAGACAGTGTATCATAAATACTGCACAGCTCTGCTCTGAGGACACTGGTGAACACGTTTCTCTTGAGAGTTAGAATTAGCATCCATGTTGACAAAAAATCAGGATGCAGTCCTGTACCCACTGACATCAAAGGAAGCTTTTTTCTTCATTTTGTGGAACCAGAATTTCTTCTGAGGAGTCGTGCAGTCATGGCAGGAGAGTATTTCCTACTGAGCTAGTAAGACAATAATTTAAACAGTAAAATGAATTTGCACCCATTGTATTTATCTCCTCCTTAATGCATTTAATTCATTGAAAAGGCTTAAGCCAACACTTTACCCGACTAAACATGAAAAAAAAATTGTCAGTTATGGTAATGGAAAAGTAATTTATTTTCAGATCTTCATTGCAATGATAGCTTTGGTAAAAATTCCACAAATACCATTCTATATGCATCCTGTCCATCTCTTCTTAACATACAAATGAAAAGATTATGTAAGAGCTTCTGTTTAATCTCCTCTACTGTCTGTTAAACATTCCAGAAAAAAAGAAGCCATTTTTCTTGAAACAAGGAGGTTATTGACCCAGATGACATAAACCTCACATCTACAAAGTCAACAGAAAAAATTACTGCAAAGGCTTGAAAGTACTATTTGCCCATGTAAATTCAAAGGCATGGCCCCTTTTTATCTGTATGTTTTTCATGTTCACAGTTATGTGAAAGTCCGATTAAAAGCTTTTCAAAATAACCTGAGTGTGTAATTAGGGGGCACACAACTCCCATCCTGAGGTTAATATCCTCACAAACATGCAAAGTACAAATCTAGCAGAGAACCAGTCTGATTCATAATTCAGTTCCAGTGTTTCTCCCCTGCACTTAAAGGCTTACAGTGTTTTGCAGAATGATACTTTCATTGTTGGTTTATCAACTTAGAGAATGAGTAGTTGTTGAGATATTAATGTTATACACACTAATAAGTTATTATCAATATTAATAGGTCGCCATGCTCATTTTTATCTGGATTTGAAGACTAATACTTCACCCAAAAGTCCAGTGATTTTTTTTCTCCTTTACTTTAAAATACAGCATTGAAAAATGCATTGGAAAAAAATAGTATGCAGTTCTGTGCCATGATGTAAAAATATATTTTTGTACAGTGTGCTTTAGTAATTCAGAAAGCAAATGATAGTTCTAAAGAAATTAACAGACAATGGTTTGAAATGGGAGGGGTTGAATTTTGGAAGCAGTTTTAGGGAAAAGGTGATTACCGAAAAGACTCATGACCGAAAGTGAAACAGATTACCAAATATTGATAGGAATTGAATAACATATACATTTCTCCATGGTATTCAGAATAAAGCCAGTATTCTACGAAGCAATTCTTTATTACTTTTTTTACTGAAAAAAATAAAGATGAAAAGCTCCATCAGAACAAGTCTACACTCATGAAATGGCAACGTGAAATAGGTGTTCTGGTTGAAAGGAATAAATACATAGCTTTGATAGCTGTATTTATGTCCATAAGATGTAGGAGCTTAAATGTCTCCTCAAGATGTAGTCATGAATACTTATTTTACTAATCCAGACAAAGGGTAGTGTGAAAAATAAAATTCACCCAATGACCTGTACTGAACCATGAAAGATAGGACTGTGGCTTCAGATCATTTAACTGTTATGTAGCTGCCTTTGCATTTTTCTGTATTTCTTTTTCCATCAGCCTGATTACCACAATATTTGTGCATGTATATAAGGTTTCTTCAGTCTAATTTACCCTCATTACCTCTCACAATTCATTCTCTGCTTAGGACATCAAAGGCTTTGAAAGACAGTGAACTTCTGTACACATTAAAACCAGCAATTACAGTAGGTGATTTTCATCTTGAACGAGGTGTTGAGTTCAGTTGGCAAGAATAAATAACATAACATTTCAGTAAGAAGATATAGCAGACCAGATGAAGAATTCTGCCAGAGAGATCAAAACCCCTCCATCATTGCTTTGTCTTTCCTGAACAGCGGTATCAGGTTTCACATTATGCTGATACAATAGGAGAGATGCTGTTAGAAGTGCTTTTTCTGGGATCACATCCAATACTTGAGAGTGAGCTAGTGGATCAGAGAGTGCTCCCTGGGATGTGTTGTAGATGAGCTACTGGAGTTGACAGTATGGTTCCTGCCTGATCAGCCACAGTTTGGATGTAAAAGCTTAGCGGTAGAGTCAGTGTTTCATTAAAAGCTCTATCTCAAAAAAAATGGAGTGATCAAGAAAATGTACATTTGATGATAGGATTCAGGACCAACTTTGGGGGTCTCTCCTGCAAGATAGGGGTGTAAAAACTGCCTTTCTCTGCCATCACTGGTACTAAATATTCTTCCCAACTGCTTAAAGCAGTGATGAGACATCGATAGGGAAGTGTCAAAGCAGTCATACGAATGAAGACTTTGTTGTGCCACAGAATAAGGTGAAAAATGACAAGGAAGAAGTGGAGATCTGCCTGAAGGCAAGAAAGCCATATCACAAATAATGAAAGAGTTCAATCAAGAGGAATAGGCCGACAAAACTGACCCCTTTCCTGTCCTTTGTCCTGTTGCTCTGGGTACAGGAGCAATGTTTATCAAAATGAATAGTATAAATAATTCTATGAACACATGTTCTTCATAAGTGGCAAAGATCTCTAGAGGATAGTGCATTAAATTGTGGATATTATCTATCCATACCAAAAATCAGAAAAGCATGAAATTCGTAATTGACTCAATTTACCTCATTTATTAGCAGTCTAGACCTCTGTTTGAATTAATATTGCCCAATGGAATTTCAAGTGGTGGTGACACGGCGTAGCATGACACAAATTAACGCCTGTTCCCCCTACTGTACTGCAAGCCACCCATATCTCCAATTAAGTTAGTTCTAATCTAATATGCATGCTTTCACGACTTCTATTGACAATAAAATATGACTGTTTCCCTTTTCCTTCTCTGATGCCAGACATTTTACCAAGTAGCTTGATTTTCTTAATAGCATGCTGGCATTTGCAAATAGAGTACTGATTGCATTCTCTTTCTGTCTGTCTTATACTTTATTGCTTAGTGCTGTACTGTAGATACCATTCAGTCACAATTAAATGTATCATTTTGCACACAAGGTACATTAATGGCCTGAACAGACATTTGAGTATAACATATTGCCAATCTTTTTACAATATAAATGGTATTAACACTTCTTACTTACCTACCATTTTTTCCAACCAATTGGGGTTTGCCATTTTTCTTCCTAACTAACTTGAAATAGAAGTTTTTCATTTCTTTGGTATGAATGAAACTTGACAATGTACTAGATATTCAAAAAGCATTTTGATTGCTGCCTGTAAACAGGCAGGTAGGGCCTGATTCACAGGCTATCAGAAAAAAATAGGACACTTTCTGTTGATATGGAAGGGGTTTTGTTAGATATCTAGAAATGTCCAAATGGCAATGTCATTGAAATCATTTTACATACAGTATTTTAAAATGAATTGTTGAAAAAAATGAAATACAATTAAACAAGGGTGTTTGGTTTTTTTTTTTTTACTTTGAAAAAAGGGATTATAATAGCAATCATGACCTCGGCATTGGGAATTTCCCAGGGATTTAATAACCAGCCAGGGGGTAATGGCCCTTGGCTTTGCCTCAGGCCATCAGCTCTCCCAGCTGGTTATTAATCCCTAGAAAATGTCCTGTATGTCAATTACTAATATCTAAGTTCTGTGTAGGCAAATTCTTGCTTAATTTCACAATTTTTGAGGAAATATGACTATAGATTCAAAATACTGTAAAAGGCTACATAAAAAAAAATAAAAATCAGTGGCAATTTATATTTTTATATTGCTAAATGAAGTCACAATATTTTAAGTTTGAAGTGAACTAACTCATGGTAGCTCAGTTTATTCCAGTCAGCTTTTGATCAGGCCCAATAAATACTTCTATTATATTAGATATTATTGTGTCATAATTGAAATTTCTTGCATACAGATTTCCTACATATGCAGAAGAGATTATCAGTTCATGTGTTTCCTTCAGGATTCAGTTATTTTTCTTTTTTCCCCAGCATTGTTTTTTGATAATATTCTTATCCTCCGAATGAAAAAAAAACCCAACCCAGCAGCAAGACTATCCTATCTACGACTACATATACCTTTTTTTTTTTTCTTTAAGAGAATTAGTTTGAATCTCAGTTCTGTGCATGTCACAATAAGCCTGGAAGGAAATAGAGGTGAATTTAATGTACCTGTTCTGAATCAGATTTAGGTTTTGCTATAAGGAGAATAAAAAATCTTTGAGGAATCTTATTGATTGAACTGCTTTACATTATTATGAACAGCTCCCAGTAACATGGGAAGGAAGCAGTAAAAAGAGAGAAAAGGTGTATTTTTATGTGACATAATGATCTTTCCATCTTGTGTGGCTCCAAAATTAGTAGATCTATGACCGCAATTCCTTATTTGTTTATTTTGTTATTAAATTGAAGATGATATTGTGGCAAAATAAGGAGCCATACTTTACACTTTATTTTATGATGTAATACTTGAGGAATTTTTAGTACCGTTTCCATGAGTTTCCATTTCATATCTGCAGAATATTTACTGTGTACATTTTATAATTAAGCAATGAGATGAGACAAGCAATACACTTCCGTGAGATTATAACATGCCTCTGGCGGTGTTATATGGGACAAGGTCATATCTAGAATTACTTTAATCACCCAAGTATAATAATTGCTTGGAAACATACTCCCTGTAGTGTCTTATTGCTAACAGAATTATAGCTGAGTCACACAATACAAGCTAGAGTTAAACCTGTATAAGTAATTCTAATACAAAGGCCCTTTTTTTTTCATCTGGTTGTGACTTTCAAACATTGGTCTTTTAGACTTACCTATAGCTAGTAGAAGCTATGCACTGTTGAAGTATTAAAAGCTACCTTATAGAACCCATTTTTCTTGATAACCATGCCCATAATTTGAAAATGAAGATCAAAATTAATTAAAATGCTCTTCAGTGCAGGAACATTTGTGGAGGTTTAATGAGGAAGCAAAAGGCAAAGTGGTAAATCTAATCCAAAAGATCCCAAAGTTAAGGAGAATTTATGGGCATTACAAAGATATCCAGACTTCCACTTCCTCTATCTACAAAGTCACCCTGCTACTGAGATCTAGTCAAAAGTGCATTTTCTTGCTCCAGGCCGGCCAAGTTACACCAAGTGTAACTTAGACTCACCTACTGTAAATGGCCAAGAAGAAAGCACAGGAGAGATAAGGGCACTGGCACCGTGAAAAGTTTGTTGATATGTTTGAAAAAACTAAAGTAGCATTAGGTACATCTGCTTAAAATTAATGGATACACCTTCTTAGAAGCCAAGAGAAACAGCTTTTCAGATTTGGATAACGCAAATCTGAAGACTGTTGCTGAGATTTTGAACTACATCAGAAGATGACATGAAATTTATTATTTGTTTAAGACAATAAATATGCAGAAGAGTTGCAGTGACATTTGTAGTCACAAAGAACCAACAGTATGTTAAGCAAAGTGACCAAGACTGAGGACGACAATTAAAATCAAATACTAAAGAAAGGAAAAATTATGAAGTGTAATCTGGCCTTCCATGAGAAAAAAAAACCACCACCACAAAGAAACAATAATAGCCACTCTTTTTCTGTATGGTAAATAGGTGCTATAATATAAACTGTTATTGTCTGATTAATATACAACAAATTATGTGAGACATATTAGTTATGATTGCAACAGAGGAACCACCTTCTGTCTTTCCAGGTGCTGTACATCTGTAAGAAAAAACATGATATTTTTATTTTGTCTAAATCATAGCCTACTCATCTTCATGCATTCTTCCCTAAACCTGTATTTCACAGAGGCTAACAAGATCACAGACTTTGAGATGATCAAACAATGGCCAAGTAACAAATATTCAATATGCAATTCCAGTGCCAGCAGTGCTGTATGGCCCAGAGATACACTTCAGAGAAAATGTGGAGCACCCTTGAAATCCTTGGGAATAATAAAACATATCCTCTAGGGATTACGTGAACAATGCATAAAGTTGGGCGGTTTTCTTTTTTTTCTTTTAAAATCAAAAGCTCTTCACAACAAAAGCTCCTGTTTATAACTTCATTATCTATGACTTCCTTTTGAAGAAGCTGCTATGAGGTGAGAAAGTGGCCAGTATTGTACTTTATTGTCTAACTAATCTTCCTATCATAATCTTAATGCTTCAGCTATTCTTGTCAAGTGGAACTATTATTTCTCCTATATTAACTTCAAAGGGGTTTGGTTAGGGTTGGGTTTTTTTGCATATGACTGTAATGAAGGGAACATAGTCACATACTTGGAAATTTTACATTTCAAAATCTATTATATTTTGTATTTTCTCGAGAAACAATTAGATTCAAGCCACTGGGCTGTCTGAATACAGATAGCCTGCACTTCTGTAGCATTATGTATTTGAGAACATCTCCTGAGGTATTTAAAGCATTTGAGTTCTTCTTCCTACAGTCAGTATTCTATGAGCAAGGAACTACAATTATCACCATTTTGCAGGTAGGGATATGGAAGAGTTTATGATTTGATCAACAGGAAGTAATCAAATTTAGGCATCCTAATTCCCAACAGCTATTCTTTTTCACGTTTATTCAGCTTCATTTAACATTGTTTAGAGGTGTGCCACACATAGAAAGAAGATGTGAATATGGAGGACAGAAAGCAATTTTATATTTACCAGTAGTTAAAATAAATCTGGAAACCTTTTGAAATCAGGTATTTTCATTATATTTCACAATAGGTCATGAACGTAGAGAAAAATGATAAGAATGATCATGAATCTAGAAGACATGTCAAGACTGAAAAGGTGTGAGATTGCTGACTGCTGAGCAAAGAGGAATAACAGCCGTCACAGTAATTGTGCACAAAATAATGATGCCAAATAAAGTTTCTCACATGGTAGTAGGAGAATAAAATTAAAAAAAAAAACCCAAGAAAATACTTTTTTCATAAAAATATTATCTGATTGAAGAACTGACTGCTGCTGATATCAGGATTACAAGATTCAGATACTTCTATACCAAAAATAATATTTGGTTATCCTAAATAATAGTAATAAAAACATTGACATTAATTACACTTCTGGGTTTAAAACAACCTTTAAGTATAAGCAGTCAGTGTCAGATTATCCTACACAAGCCATCTGTTAAGTTATTATAATCTTTCTTAAAAATATTTTACATAGGGTATTGGCAGAAGAAAAGGAACTTGGGTCTGAGCCAGTAATACTCTTCCTATACTCTTGTACAGAACTATCTGTAGAAGTGAAGTCATCGCTTCTTACCATGCACCCTGGAAGAACACAAACACACATTTTGGGGAAAGATGCAAATCCTGGAAACACATTGTGTCCCTAAAATGTCAACAGGATGTTGCAAAAAAAAGTCAAGTACATAAAAGCATCTATAAGAATGGATCTATAAGGATCATATTAGGAAATGTCATTATTTGAACAATGCAAACTTCTTTTAAAGAAAATTGATATATAGAAGAAATATGATCCATCACACCTGAAAATAAAAATTCTGCCATTCCAGGTTGACTCTTCTTATACCTTAGGACAGCACAGAGGTACTTTTATTTATGCTAACCAGGGATCTAGAAATATCAAGTCAAACTTTTCACAGAAATTTCCCAATGATGAAACAAATTGAAGTTTTCTGTGTAAGTACACCATTCCTGGGCAAAAGGACTATTGCTTCTCATAGGTATAAAATTATTTAAATAAGCAAATAAAAGCAAGAAAGAGGCAACAGGGTGAAGCCTAAGCTTGATATATTAGCAAACAATTAGGTTGTTAATATTTATGATACAGGGAAAAAGTAATGTTTAAATATTACTGTTACTGTACTTCAGTATACATCAGCATATGTTTTTGAGCATAGCATTGCATAGGTATGACCACATTCAGCTATGATCAAATACATTCATAGGGATGATCATAAACCAAAATAATTTCTGGGAGTGGCATAACATAAAAGCCAATCCTGACTGAGCTGTAGGATATATCGCCATGTTAAGATCATCCATCATGGGCTTAATTCTATGTTTTTTCCTAGGTAACACTTTCTTTTATGCCATGTTTTCAAGCTGAAAAAAAAAAAACCAACTTAGACTCTAATTCTGTAAAGTCCTATTCCCATACATAGTAACTCCTCAGAACTACGCCCCTCTTAAACACAGACAAGAAAATGTGGTGTGCTAATAGGCTTTGCAAGTTGTAATTTAAGATGACTGCCTCAGAAAAAATGTTTGATATCTAATAGCCATTACTTTCTCCTTGTTGTGGTTATCTATATCATTCATTCTATTCATCAGGGACAACTGCTTTTCACTTGTGCCTTGTGATAGGATGAGGGGCAGTGGATTCAAGCTTGAGTACAGGAAGTTCCACCACAGCATAAGGAAGAACTTCTTTACTGTAGAGGTTACAGAGCACTGTAACAGATTCCCCAGAGAGGTTTGTGGAGTCTCCTTCTCTGGAGACTTTCAAGACGTGTCGTGATGCATTTCTGCGTGATCTGCTCGAGTTCTGTCCTGCTCTGGCAGAGGGGTTGGACTCAATGATCTGCAGAGGTCCCTTCCAACCCCTAATATTCTGTGATTCTGTGCTTTGATTCCATTCATGTGTCATAAGAAAATAACTAGCAGAAAGATGCCAAAGTAATGCAGATGATACAAAATATTCATCATAAAGTTGAAACTATATATGAAATACTGAAGAGAGTCCAAAAAGATAAAGTGGATTTGTCCAGTGAGACATAACATAGCAACTACAATTCCCTATCCATAAATATGAATTAAGGCTAATAAACACCACCCACCACACCCCCAAACATACACAATGCTGGATTTAGTTTAGCTGTTGCCAATAGCAGTCAGGATGGCAAACAGATTGTTGGGAGTTACTGGGAAATGAGTCTGGGTGTAAACAAAGATATAGTAAAGTGCTTGTAGATCTTTGGTGTGCCCACACTGTAATTACTGTATGTATTTCTGGCTATGCTGTCTGAAAAAATTATATGGTATAAGTGATAAAAACATAGAATGCTGACACGTGTGAGCAGGGGGTACAGAATTAGTTCTGCAGAGAAAAGAGACTAGATAGTCTCCAATTAATAGAGAGTTAATTGAAAGGGTAAAAAAAAAAAAGGGGGAAAAAAAAAAGAAATCATAACCAGGGTGAAGCAGATCAGTCAAGAACCATTATTCACAATACAGTAACTAAGACGCCAAGTTAAAAAATGGTAATAGTTTTAAAAGCAAATGAAAGGGAACAATGTGAAGCTGATGGCTGTATGATGTTCAAAATGCAAAAACCACTACACACTTAGATAAATTAATGAAGAAGAGATATACTGATGGCAGTTAAACATGACTGTCCAGATAATGATCTGGAGCAGGAAGTTCTGACTGTTGGAAGGGTACGCTGGCAAAAGATTTAAGTAGGGCTTGCTTTTAAAGTGTTTCTGGAAGTACCTTGATCGGTTACTGCCAGAGGCAGGACACAGGGCTAAATGGGTCTGCTGACTCAGAAAAGCAGTTGGATGTAATGCTCCACTGCTCTTTTCCCAATATTCAACATCTGAATAAATGCAGTTTGAAGTTAGTATTGTCATAATATTTTAATTATTATTTACTTTATTGTCCTCATGCAGTGTTATAAAAAAGATTAATTTCTCCTATTCCTGAGTGGTCTGGATATAGTTCAAGATAGCACCCAAAAACTTATTCTGTGTACTCAAAATTGGGGTGGGCAAGTTGTTCATAAACTAAAATTATTCTGTCATCCAAAATGTATAAGGTCTTTATACCACATTATTTGAGGGATGAAGTGTTCTTCTAAGTTTGAGTATCTTTTCTGTCCTCTGAGTGTTAATCCAGCTTTGCTTCTATCTAGGGCTGTTCCCAGCTTGTCTTCCTAAAAGCTTTCACAGAATTGTTTCCAGTGAAAATCTTTCCCCTGCCGCAGGACTTGCTATCCCACACTGTAGTTATATATAGCATGCACAAGGTTGTCAGGGTAATGGAGGTTGAACTGACATGCCTAGAGTTGGCAGATATATTTTAGGCATCCGTACACTGTTCTGCCACTTAATTTAAACTGTGTTCAAAGCAGGCATAACCCCTGTAGCACAATCAAAGTGT
Organism: Actenoides lindsayi; assembly: GCA_025331215.1. Lineage (NCBI taxonomy): Eukaryota > Metazoa > Chordata > Aves > Coraciiformes > Alcedinidae > Actenoides > Actenoides lindsayi. Next base: position 69,545 of record WTSP01017804.1, on the reverse strand, counting down.
GTTATGTTCCATGGTAATTTAGTTCCCCATCTAAGCAGAACATTACCAAGTCCAACTAGTGAGTTCTGTATGTACAGCAAATGTTGACCAAACTTCAGAAAAGTGTGATGATGTCCTCAGACAGATGTCTTTTCCTTTTTATAGTCAATGTTTAATTATAATTAACTTTGACTGGGGAGGATCAGGCACAAGGAGAGACACATATCAGGGCTTATTCCCACAGGATTTGTGAAAAGGAAGCACACAACAACTTCAAAGGCAGCATATTGAAAACTAGCCTGAAAAATTAAGACTGTTAAAATATTTTGAGCTGGAGAAAATAAATTATCAATTATTGCTTAAGATTTGTTTGCAACACACTTCTTGGAAAAAAATTAGGGGAATTCAAGTGACACTAAAAACACAAAGCTGTTTGATACTAAAGAAATCAAGCCTATAGAACACAAAATGCCATTAAGTTGAAAATTAATGTTATTCTTTTATAAATGCTCCATAGAAAGTCGACAGTTTGGAACTTAGAGTGAAATTACAGTGGACTGAGAATACATACAACTGAACAATTATGAACCCCACTGAAAATCATTCAACTGAAAAACAATTAACAACCTTGTCTATACATCTCTTCCAAAAGCCTGGTAGTAGTAATGTCTCTTTTTGTATTGATTTCCATTGACTCTCATATACTTTCCTGCCATGTAAGCTATTTAAGTAAATGATTTTTTTTCCCCAGGATCTACTTTTGAACATATCAAAGTGTTAAAACATAACAGCATTGTCTATTAAACCAAAATACCCCATTAATAATATCGAGTACTACACCTCTACGTAAACCAGCAAAAAATGTGTGCATTTTCAAGGGATTCAATACATGCTATTTCTCCTGAGTGTAGACAAACAGGTCTCTACCACCTACCTGTGAAATAGTGTTATACACTTATTTCCAACTAAGAAGAAAATTCTCAGCTACAAGCATGCCTATATATTCAAATACAGCAAGGAGAAGAAATTAACCCTACCTGTATAATTATGGCATTTGTAAAAATGAAAAGCAAGAGTGAAGAAAGTGACTTTTAAATGAGAAAATTATACAGCGAAACCCCTATTTTCTTTCCAATAATTAAGTTTTGGAAGAAAATTTGCTGAACTTTCAACTTGTAAAGCTTATCTATAAGGTGTCCAGATATCAACTCCTTTTCTCTCCTGTCCTTAAGCAGGCATCATCTCTTTGTAATCATTCAAATTTCTCACTGGCCACATTTCAAACTGTTTTTCCATCACATCGTCTCTTTAATTAAAACCTCAGCACGGTCGTTGCAACTGTTAGCACAGCTAAGAATGGAAAGGATGGTTTCGGGGGCCATGGTTGCTTGATGCAGCACTGTAAGCACTGCTGTTCCTGAAACAAAGGGAAACACTGCCAGGCGAAGGGCACACCACCTCCCTGCAATAGCTAACTGATTCCAGACCTACCGCGGGAACCGGACAGCACAATACAAAACTAGAAAGATTAGTGACCCATGTAAATAGAATTAGATATCGAGCACGGTCTTTAAAGGGGAGCACGGAAACATTTCTTTTTGGCTGAGAGAAGGCTTTTCCAAAGAGCTCTTTTATCTTTGTTTTGTTACCAAAAGCAGCTGCTGAGGGTAGCTTTGAAGAATATTGCGTATATTTTAGAGATTATGATATCATAAAGGGAAGGAGTTTTAAAGTTGATGAAAAGAGATGACAGAATTTTTATCCATGTTGCCCCAAATCTTTACTGTTTACATTTTTAACTAAAACTCTTGGCATACCCTTAGGAGAGGGACCTGCAGGATTGTTGCCAGAGCTTTTATGTGCAGAATCAGGGTCTCTTGCATTTTCAAGAGGACAAAATAAGCTAGACTGTTCCTGTTAGCTGCAAAATACATACAATGCACCAAGCTGACAAGTGCTTTTACTTCAAGTGGATTTGCAGTGACGACATTTAAAGAAAACAGCAAAACAGTCTAATTCCACATCCACTGAGCTAATCAGGGGCAGCCTTTTGAGAAAGAAAATCCAAAGATGCTTTACAAGAGAATAAAAAAAAGCTTTCTGAAAATCAGTTTGCTGAGAAAATAAACAACATATAGCACTGAGCTAGGCCAAATAAAAGGGCACACAGGCAAAAGAACCTGAGCTGCCAGTGCTTGGCTAAACTATACATCTCCAATAAAGATAACAGTTCAGCCCGGCAAGAGAACAGTAGTATGGGCAGTAACTTGTGAACATTAGCGCTGCTGATGGGCTTCTGAGATAGGTATGGTCATATCACACCTACTACCAAATCAAACTTTTCATATGAAAGGAGAGAAAGAAAAAAGTCAAATCTTTTAGCCACAAGTATCCTAGCTTTTTGGTAATTATTGTGACTATACTTGCCCCTCACTGGTGCTTCTCCGTGTCCTTTTAGAACTTGCAGGGCAACTTTTCACTGATACTTCAGATTTTCCGTAATGACCTCAACCAATTAATCATTTTCTAGCACTGACAAACTCGTCATCTTTCACAAGGAATGTCTGCTGAGAAAGGTGTTACTCTACCAAATGGTAAATAACAGAAAGATATGAGAGGTTTAGATAGGCTTTAGCCTAAGCTCCTATTTATCTGAGTGAACATTCAGTCTGTACCTAACAAAGCAGGCACTGTTCATTACATGACTGTAGAAACTTTGCTCATATACATTGGTTCATTCATTTCCAGTATTTTTCAGACTGTGATTGATTTCAGAAGTGAAAATGCAGATGTTTGTCTAGCCAAATATTTGTGTGCACTTAATATTGTATCGCATCACATTACATAGAAACCCTCACCCTAAATAAACTGAGGTATGACCAATGTCTGGATAAACTTGAAGGAAGGGGTATAAGGTTAGTTTACACAAGTGCTGAGTAAGCCAGTTTATATGGAACGAGATATTCCATTCTGTTACAAAAGATCCGACTGGAACTGCTAAGGTATTTGTCCTCAATTCTGTTGTATTTTCTTTGTTGATTGTAAGCAGTGGAGGAGGAGGAGGATATAAAGCCCCGGAGAAATTAACTAAGTAGACACCCCCTGAAACACCATAGAGACAAACAAAAACCAACCAACCAACCAACAACAACAAAAAAACCCCATCCAACCAAACCAAAAAAAGAACAAAAAACAAATGACAAAAAAACCCCACCAAACAAAGCAACCAAACAAACAAAATAAAAACCACCACCACAAAAACCACCACCACAAAAACAACAACAAAAAAGGACATTACAAAGTGAGGGGAATCCTAGTGGACTTGATTTGAATGAAATCACAAAAGCTTCCTGATTAATATGCTTAATGGTATTTATATAGCATTGTAAGTCTGCTGAATACTTTCAATGTATAGATTATAAATACATTAGGTCAAGAAGCTACCACAAGAGGATTTCTGAAGTTAGAAAGCTGTGTTTTCCTGAATTGCAAAATTTTTATATTTATTCAGAAAGCTTTAATCTTTTGTGCTGATAAACAAAGCGTCCAAAAATATTCAGAATCACTTACAGCAATTGTCTGTCTTTCAAATGTGGAATACAGGATAAATCCTTCTTTGCACACACACACACACAAAAAAAAGGACCAAAAAAATATCTGCAGTTTTCATTTTTATATATAGAAAATTTAAGAACCATATTTATTGCATTAGCTACACATCTGCTACACATGGACCAAATATCAACTTGCTTCCTAGAAGCAAAAGTGACTGCCAGTTTGCATTTAGTTCTCCTAGTTTGATCAAGTGGATTTAAGCGAGCTAAAATGACATCTGGACATTTAGCTATCCCATGCAGCCTAACTGTTGTCATATTTTGAAAAAGAATAGAAAGAGCTGGTTGTGGCTGCAGTTTTCCTGATGATATTTGCGTCCAGTAAATGTTATCATCTAGCTTTCAGTTCTTTGTAGTGCATCAATAGCTCTGTATCTTTTAATGTGAATTTCCTCCAGTTCTTAAAATTGATGTCAGATAAGGAAACTTAGGCAGGGCAGTGAGTACTGTGATTTCTGCCAGCATCATATACCGCCAATGCAAATTATGTGGGGTTTTTCTGTTTACTCTGGTGCATCTAATGATAACAGAACATGGCAATTCTCCAAGACTGATAAAACAAAACTTGTAATTCTATAACCTCCTACATATATATTATATAAATGCTACCTACCAATACAAAGGGTAGATATGGTCAAATCTAGGATGATTTTCTAAGAATCTGTATTGTCACAGAGCAATACAGTGATAAAATAAAAGAAAGATAGAAAACTTAAATATTATTAAAGCTGCCACAGTTATAGAAGAAGTAAATTTAGCATTTAAAAGGTGAAATTTTAAGAGAACCACATTAAACAGACATCTAGTCTAGGAGAAGCCTTGTGTAGTAAGAAAGGGTCAAAAAAAGTGTTAACATTGTATACTTATTCTACGTAATTCTGAAGCATCACATTTTATGGTTACATATTATGAGACCCAGCTAGCAATAAACACCAGTAATAGAGAAGAAGAGTTACAGAAAGACTCAACGGACTGAGAACAACAGGGAAGAATGAAGAAATACTCTTGTAAAAGACCTGTAGATAAACAGCTCAAAAGATCAGAAAATCCACTCTGAAACATAAATGATGCTAACACCCAAGAAATCATCCTATTACTTACACATTTTACTTGCACTCATTTTAAAATGTGGAGAAAGCACACAGATAAAGTGCTGATTGCCCCGTGTATCTCTCTGCAGAATTTTTACGCTTGGATTTTTAAGGTGTATGGGCAATACTGAATTGTGGTTCAAATGGGTATTCAACATTTAATTGTGGTTGCATTGCAGGCTTTAATTGGTGAACTTGTGTTCTGTTGTCTTTGATAAAAGTGCAATTAGTTATGCTATTTGACCCTTTCCTGTGCCTGAAATTCTAGCTGATCTTACATCCCATGACAGTGATGTTCTACGGGAGAAGTGAGCTTGAAGTTCAGCATAAATGCAGCAAGAGATTACTTCAAATATAAACCAAACAAGTATGTGTTTGTACTACAAATTGTTTGAAAAGTGTGGGATCAATTGAATTTTTAGTTAAGTGCCCAGGTGCCTGAGACATGTTTAAACAAGGGGGTCTGAAATCTGGTGTGTCTTAGAAGGTAGTGGAAAGCTTCTGTGCTACCAGGTCTGAAGGCACACTCTGCCATTCCTTCTGTAGATTCTCATTTCCACACCAAGAATACATGGTCTGGATGAAAGCAGTAGTGTGATCAGAGCACCAGGACATGGCAGAGACCAGTCCTGACTTGCGATTATACACTGCCCATAATAACTGCAATTAGAATGCTAACTCTAAGGCAAAGATGCAGCTCTCAAAATACTGCACAAAATATGCAAAATCCTAACCAAATGCATTCACTTCATTTGCTCAGATATATACATTTACATAGAAACTTTGAGTTCTTTCTAACTTCCAGTTCATAGAATCATTTAGGTTAGAAAACATCCCCAAGATCAAAGAGTCCCACTATAAACCTAGCACTACCAAGTCCAACACTAAACCACATCCCTGAGCACCACATCTACAGTCTTTTAAATACCTCCAGGGATGATGACTCTACTATTTCCCCGGGAAGCCTGTTTCAGTGCTTGGTAACCCTTTCAGTGAAAAAAAGAAAAAAAAAATTAATATCCAATCTAAATCTCCTCTGATGCAAACTGAGGCCATTTCCTCTTGCCCTATCACTTGTTACCTGGGAGAAGAAACTGACCCCCACCTCACTACAACCTCCTTTCAGGTAGTTGTAGAGAGTGGTAGCATCTCCCCTCAGTCTCTTTTTCTCCAGATTAAACAATCCCAGTTCCCTCAGCAGCTCCTCATGAGACTTGATTTCTATACTTATCACCAGCTTCATTGCCCTTCTTTGGACATGCTCCAGCACCTTGTAGTGAGGGAACCAAAACTGAACTCAGTATTTGATGTGTGGCCTCACCAGTGCTAAGTACAGGGGGACAATCACTTCCCTAGTCCTGCTGGCCACACTATTTCTGATACTTCAGTAGTGCCAGAATATCTCTATATATGCATAGAATGCTTTTACTTATCTATCAAGCAATGTTTGTCAGACCAAACTGAAGTGTTTCTTTTCAAGCAGCAAACATCCAGCTTTAGTAGAATCCTTTAAGAAGAAGTACTGATCAAGTAAATATTGTTGCTTTTCAGTTCTTCTAAGAAAAAGCAGCAATAAAACATTCAAACTCTGGCAACAATATTTGACTTAGGCCTTAGTAGTTTTTTTGGGAGAGCAATTGATTGTATCATTGTATTTAATGAAATATTCAGCATCTATTTAAGTTTTAGTGATACCCTTAGTGGTAGCATGGATAGTTTCTCTGTAGAAATCCCAGCTAATACTTCTGTGCTCAGTAACCTACCATATGTTCTATGTCAACTCTATGTAGTGTAAGACACATCAAACAATTAGCAGAGGCAAAAATATGAAGATTTGAGATAGTGGGGTTGAACTATGACATAAAGATAAAAAGGAAGAACAACAGAAATTGCAAGAAAGAACAAGATGAGACCAGAAATTAAGTTATTTCCAGATGTTACAAAAAAGGCTTAGTTTACATTTAGCTTTCAAAGTAGCAGTTGCCCATCCATCCATATATACACAGACAGAGCCATACATATATGTATACACACATATATAATATATACCCATGCATGTGTATATATGTATGTTGACACATGGGGTTTTTTACCACAAGGGAAAGTTAGGACTCAAACACTGCATGCCAGAGCAGGTACTGACAGTTTGCCTTCCTTAAAATGAACCAAATTATTAGTGTGCTGGCAGAGGTCCCTGGAACCTGAGAGCCCTGTCTTTTTGATACTTTCCATAGGCATTTTTTCTCTGTTTCTAACATACTGTGGTGACAACCACTGCAACTTGCACAAATAATACAAAATAATACAGATTAGTATTTCCATTTTTTTAACATGCCCTAGACAAAAGACTCCTTTGATGAAAGCCTGGCTTCCCTCAAAGCACAGGCAGAGAACTTGTTCAGCATAGTATCGTAGCTGCAAAGAAAAGGTAGAGATCAGATCTACAAACTCTATGAAACTTTGGGACTCTTGAAGAAATACCTGAAATAAATCATTTCTTAATTGAATAAAATATTATAATTTTTTTTTTATTTTATTTAGTAGGCATTTAAAATCAGTCACAAGCTGAAATGTTAAATGCTCAGCAAAACAAAGTTGCTTAACTTTTTTTTCCCCACATAGAAACCTGAAAGCTACATTATAGTGGGAATTTTAAATGGAAAATATGTTACTGTTTTTAATATTGTCGTGTTTGAACCATCCTTCGGTTTGAATTAGCAAGCTGTTAGCTATTTCCTAGAAAAGGAACAGTATCCACATGTCTTAGGCTAAACAATGCAACTCAAGAAGTCTGAACAACTCACAGCACTGAGTCCCTTCCAGATTTTCGTAATATAGTTTTCTCAAGCAGAAATCATCTGTTCCTTGAAGTTTGGCTATGATGACAGGATATATTATGAGGCATATAAACATTTCAGTCAGCTATGTCTTGAGGCTGCCTTGGTTTTAATTCTGAATTCCTTGTGCATACTAATGCTCCAAAATGCTAAAAATTAGGAGGAAAATGTCCAGGAAATGGAAGCCTGAGCTATGAAACTCTGGTCATGCAAGAGGAAGCAAGCAGGCACTGCCTCCACCTACCCTTCTTATGTGGCATGAATCCAGGGACCCTTTGATTCCAGGAAACAGACCTTTATTACTGATGGCCTATTAGTGATATCAAATCAGGTACAATATTTATTTTCATATTGATACACTCATTTTTTTCCTTTTGAAGAGTCATCAGACTCACCAGTTGTTTCAGCTGTCCTTTCAAAACATGCTGGAAATGAGACAGCATCATTCAAATATCACTGATTGTCACCATTTACCACAAGAGGCATCTGATATGATGCATATTCTCCTAGATTTATTGTGTATTTCTGTAGTTAAAAAAGAAGGCACACTTTACAACCAGGCCTAGCTAGCTGAAAAACAGCCTCATAACAATCTCATATCTGTATCAGATAATAAAGCTGTATTACCTTTCCTATTAAAGCATATCTTACGTTTGCAGTTGCTGTAATAGAAAAACATTGAACTTACATGTGGTTGAACAGCCAAGATGTCATGTAGACAATTTAAGAATTTACAGGAAAATGTGTTAAACAGCCTACATGAAAACTGTTTGTACATTTACACTTAAGGTTCTGAAATATCACTTAGTAGCTTTAGTATTACCAATAGAGTTTTATATAATCTACACAACAAAGTCAGAAACTGCAGGATATAGGAAATGACCAAGCAGTGCATTTGGAGGGCGGTGAACTGCCAAGCATCACACCAGGAGTCATGATATGCTCAACAGGGTGTAAAATAAAATGTGGTAATATCTCTAGGAAGGATATTATCTGCATTATGTATTATTATTTGTCATCTTCCAGTCAGCAGTGGATGATTCAAGGCCATCATAAGAATATTTGTCTGAGTATGAAGAAAAAAATTTAAATAAAACTGACACAAAAAACCTGCTCCACAAAAGTGGTTCTTTCAGTTAGGCTAAAATAAAACCTTAGCTTCAGAGATTTCATCAGATTTATTCTTTTCTTTATTTCTTCTACCTCTGTCAGACTGAATCAAAAGTTGTAAATCTGACATTTTTAGACTGCAGTACCTCAGGTATGGCCATAAATCCCCATTTAGTTATTTAGTGAAAAGTAACTTGACTGTGAATGGTGTTACACTCATTCAAAACTCCTGTTTACTTCCACCTCTTCTGTTAAAGTACAGACTTTCTTATTTTTAATAATAAAATCCTGATATTCAACTATGCCTCATTTCTTTGGGCTAAATTCACCAATGTCATATGCAAGAGCAACACTCTTCCCTTACAGAATAAAGCTGGATCTGCCAGTGGCCATAGTGAATTTATCTAATTTAGGAAGCATGAAGACCAAGTTTTTTTTCACATACTGTTCAGGCCCGATCTAGTCTTCTTGAAGGTTTTTAATTTAAACCTATAAAATTGCCTGCATTTTGGTGGGGTTTTTTTGTTTGTTTTGTTTTGTTTTATCTGCGGTTGTTATTTTTGTAGGGTTGTTTTGGTTTTGCTTTTTTTTAATTCCTTCATTCCTTACAATCCCTAGAGGTTTGGATTCATAAAAGTTAAGACAACAAAAGCCTATCAGGGACCCACAGTCTCTAAAACTAAAGGAAAGAGAATATTCTGGTAAACAAACAAAAAAAAGAGCTGGGCTAGAAACTGATATACATCAGGATATAGCCAGCATTTCTGTACCACTTATAGTCCATATCCTTGCTTATGGCAACACCAAAAGGGCCATTTCATATTAAAATAACACTGGATTAAAGTCTGAAGAATAAAGTTTCCAAGCAGTTAGCTCCTGCTGAATACGCATCAGCAAAAAAAGGAAGAAAAAAAAAAAAGAAAAAAGAAAAAAATACAGATAAAGTATTCTTAATGCATCCAGGGTCAAAAGGAAGTACTTATTCACATAACACATAATTAAATTGTGGAACTCATGGCCACAGGATGTTGCGAAGGCCAAAAGGATAAATGAGTAAAAAAATAATTAGGCAAATGATTAGAAAAAAAACATCCATTAAGGGCCATTAAGCAGAAAGATGTGCATGCAGCCTCTGGCTCAGGAAATCTTGATGCCACAGATTGTCTGAAAATGAGAAAATATACTCAGAGAATGCTCTATAGTTAGCCTTCTACAAAACTCCTTTCGTAAGCACTTTTACTGACTACTCTCCAGGGTGGATAGTGACTATATAACTTAACTAGTACAGCTGTTCTCTTATCATTATGCAGTAACTTTATATGTATACAGTCTAAATAACTCAAGTGGCAAAAAAAAAAGTTCTCTTACATGCTAAAAATTTATTATCATATTTATATTAATTTTCTTACTATTTTACAGGGAAAGACTTGTGATTTATTTTTTAAGGACATTACCTTGCAATTTGCATATAAAATATATATAAAAAAATAAATAGTTCTTCTAGATAGGGAAGAAGTTATTTGGACCATGATACAACTGTTGTTATAAACTTAGATATTCATGGAATCACAGAATGGTTTGGGTTGGAAAAGACATTAAAGATCATCTAGTTCCAACCCCCCCGCCACGACCAGGGACACCTTCCACTCGACCAGCTCTCTGAAAGCCCAGGACTCAACCTGGTCTTGAATACATCCAGTGTTGTGGCATCTACGACCTCTCTGGACAACCTGTTCCAGTGTATCCCCACCCTCACAGGGAAAAACTTTTCCTAATTTCTGATCTGAATCTGTCTTCTTCCAGTTTAAAGCCACTATCCCTCTTCCTATTCTACACTCAGTATAAGGTATAATTTCAGTCAGAATGACAGTAAGAAGTCAGTGTAATAGATTTCTGCTATAGTTTCATCCTTTTTATATATATATATGTGAATGTATGAGTGCACGTGCAGAGACAGAAAGAGGGATTTATATGTGTATAAATATGTAAATCTTGACAACATACTAAAGCAGCTTCTTCTACTAGTACTGCTTGGAATTATTATTTTTTTTTTTAGAAATCATACTGCACTTTAATTGAAGTCTGGAAATGTCAGTGGCCAGATCGTTGAGGTATATGTATTTAGATTGCAATTAATTCCATTTCTACTCTAAAAAGCCCAAACCATAGTTTTTTATATGCTTTGTTTTGCTTTGAGCCAAGAAGGTAACCACCAGGAAAGGATTCTGGGTACTTGGCCTATTAAGCTTTCTTTTATTGGGTACTTTCAAAGACAGAATACTGATTGTATAATCTAATTTGATATTATTGTCCTTACGTTATCTATTCAGTAAGATTTACATATCTTATTGCCCACCACATATTTACACTAATGTAACCGTTCATCCTTGCTTATAGTCCTCATGATTGCAGAGGTTCCATTTGCTCTTCGATTATTAAAATTTTAGTCTGTGGTTCAGTGAGTATTCAGGTTGGAGGCCCATTTTGCAATACAAGATCATAGCCACTCCCTGAGAGTGATTACATTTGACAAAACGTGACATATGGATCAAGCAGGCATATGGGATGTGAAGTTGGTAGTGAGAAAGGCTACTAGAGTGTCTGCAGTTGTTAAATGAACTAAATACTGTGATTTGAACTTCAGTGGCAGTGTATAAGCAAACCTGAATATTTTAAATAGGAGGAATTTAAAGTGCTGCATGATAGCAACCCACTTAACACCATTTGGATTTCTTTATTTCAATAGTGCTTGGGATTGACTGAAGTGGGGTTGCATATTTTAAGACCTTCACTTTCTACTCGAAGAAAATCTACAAAAAAAACCAGAAACAAATGGAAACAGTGCCATGCCAAAGATGTAGCTGTGTTTCTACCCCAAGCGGCCATAAAAGCTTTGGTGCAGTCATGCTTGGATCAAGCCTAAGAAAGGTGAATTCCTTCTGGGCTGAAAAGCCACATCACAAATTTAAAATATAAAACTGCTATTTGTAGAGCATGTCATTTCCACTCCTGCATTGGAATAGCTTGTGCATTGCTGAGCATCTTCAAATGGACTTCAAATGCAATCGTCTTGCATTTCACAGATGATAAACTCATTTATATATTAGATGCTAAATCTGTAGTAATTTGGTTAGCTTTATTAGCAGCTATTGGTTTAGAATGAAAAAAACCCAAAACACCAACAATTCAAGTGACTCAAAATCACAGGGACTATTTCTTATCCTTAGATTTTATTTCTGTAACTTATCTTGCTGTTGAATGATGAACATATTCTGGGTGTGGGAATGGAGATGTCATGTTTTCAATTACTTTTATATAAATTATTATATTCTATTAATCCTGATATGTGGCACCAAAGATAACTGGAAATTATAACAAACCATTTATTGTTGTTTGGGCTTTGTGGTTTGGTTTTTTCCCTACAACTCAGTAACACTAGAGATGTAGCTGTAGTCAGAGTTGGTGGCCTGTTTGGTATTCACACTCAAAGGGAGGATGCAGGTGCACTAACTTTGCTTGCTTCTTTTCAGATAATGTCAATCTGGGAAGGCTCTGTGTCTCTCAGCAGACTATTGGTTAGGAGGTAGGTATAAATTTAGTAGGAGACACATTACTGGAATGCTGTTATTATGTACTGATATAATACAAACGCTGCTTTCCAGAAATGTGTTTTCATCAGCTGTCAGCAGTATGACAACTCCTGTTACACATACTATGGAGTACTTTGTTTTTCTTGATCCGGCCGCAGATTGGATTTTCTTTTTCCAAAAATTCCAAAAAGAATAAGAACTAAATACAAATCTAAAGCTTACTCCATTTTTGTATACTGTTGTTTAGGGTAACAACATCTCTGTGACCCAAGTAAAAATCTTTTGATCTCTGTTTAAAACATTTCCTTAATTATACCTCAGTACTGGCATCCAGTATGCTAGTAGCACACCTTCACGTCTGAGTTTTTCAGAACTTAAAGTTTTCCTGTCTTTTTCTTAATTAAAGCTCATTAAAGTATTATGAGAGACTCTTTCTTTGAAAACTCTATATTGCATTCAATTCTTTACAATTTTCATTTTAGTAATGTTTTTTTTTTACTAAAAATCTAGGACAGGAGACGGTTCTGTTACCTCTATAAATGTAGATATTAGTGGAAGCGTTCACTTTAGATCTGAAAGAAGAGAAATCACAGGCAGAGAGTATGCTCAAATAAAAAAGTAATATAGTTTTTAATTTCATTAATTCCCTCAAGGATAGAGCACTTCGGTGACCTAGATAGGCTAAGAAATGAAGGTCTAAAATATTTTATTGATTTACTTATATTTATAGATCAATTGTATACAAAGTTCTTTGTCCACTAACTGCTTCATTGAAACTAGTAAATGTTGGGTTTTTTAGACTTCGGTGCCCATCTTCAGATTAAATTGATTTCATATATAGTTCATTCATATCTCTTGAAATACTTTTTTGCTTTGTAGATGCAATTGGATTTTAAAAATGGAGCAGACATAAAGAAAAACTTTACAGAGGTTGCTTATGGCATCAGGAGTCTCTAAAGAGAGCTATTCAAAACATATAATTCAAATAAAAGAAAAAGGTCTGTATTGCCTTTCTTTTTACATATTTTTTCTTTTTTTTTTTTTTTTTTTAAAGAATGGATCCATCTCCTTAGTATTACTTCAGAGCAGAATTCAATCAAAATTAATAGATTAAATACCTTACTCCACATACCGTTTTCAGGGACAAAACAATTCTACATTTCTAGTAATCTGAGGAAAGAAGAGGACTGTATTTATAGAAATGAGAAGTGATGTTCTGGCATACATAGTTTCTACTCTCCGTAGCAGCCTACCAGTTGAAAATACACAGAGGATGTATCAACTGTTGTTAAAGAAGACCAAAGCAAAATCCAGATTTAAATCTGAAACACTTCAGATACATTAATGCAGGAACACAGGCAACTAAGGAGTGTATCATTTCAGATTTTGTAGAGAAATAAATGGATTCATATGCTACATCTTCATAAGCTGAAGAGGGGAAAGTGAGAAGGCTGTTCTAACACACCGATGACATTCAAGAACTGTGGAAAACAAGTAACATGTTTCAAATGCATCGTAGTGTAACAGAAACTAATTGCTAAATACACAGCAAAGCAGGTATAATGTCTCATTTCTTTTCTAAGATTCAGTTCCCATCATACTTAGGATTTGTAGTGTTTGCATACTTCAGCTCTTACTGAGTTTTATGGAAATTTTAAGCATACAAGAATGTAGGGTCAAACTTTCAACTTAAAATGAACCTCCTAATAAAATGGTAATTTAGAATTTGTATCAATACAAATCAAAAACATTTGTTCTGGAAATTTGTGTGCTCATTGAAATTCATTGACATAATGAACAAAATCACAGACCACCAACTATTCACCTGGGCTCCAGCTTTTCTATACATCAAAAAGAAACCACACCATGAAAATCCTAAAACTCAAGCAAAGGCAAAGACTTGGTTTGTGGTTTTCTCATTAATCAGAAATGGAGTCCAGATTCATAAATCTTTCAGGAAATTTGGGCTAAGTTTTGACTGAATTTTGGAAAATTACAGTTTTAATGAAAACTCTATGCAAATAATATTTTTGACATTCTCATTTTTGGACACTATTTAAATACCAACCTTGAAATAAAATTCAAGGAGATAATAATAAAATATAAGACTTAGTGAACATCTTAAATTAATTCTCGAATATATATTTACACACACACTATATTTGCTATTTCAACAGTGAAATGTTTAGAAGATTGCTTTTTTTCTTCCAGTACAGACAGAGAATAATGTTTAAGAAAGAGAAAAAACACTTCTAGCATTGATTTTTTTCATAAATAATTACATTATTGCAATGGGATGGACTAGAGTGTTATTAAAAATATTTCAGACATTTTCAATACTTTAAACATGCTTCTGTGAACTAAAACTTTTTCTAAAGGGACTGGAAAATGCATTCTTGCAGCTGAACCTATATGGGAATCTCTTTTCTCAAAAAAAAAGAATTAGATTTCAAAATTTTTATAGGTCTACCTGGGGACAAAATTTAGAAACACGAAACCTAGTGTTCATGTACTTCCATTCAGGTAGAGAAACAACATAGGCATAGGTCTTTCACTTCCAGGAAAATGATGGGGTTTTGACTATATCTTTCTTTCTCAATGTCTTACAGGGAAACTTTCCCAATTAAATTTTCTTGTAATTGGAACTTATCAGATGTAACTAAAGGGGTGACAGTATAATCACTGAAAAGATCTTGATAGAGCTAGGCAATGGATAATGGCAGCACAATGTTACTCACTAAAACGTAAATCCCAACTTCAAGTACCTATTATTTGAAAATATAAAATATTTCTGACTTTGTCTAATACATTTGCAACTTAAACCTGAAGAGTGGTAGCTCATTTTCTACCTAAAAAAACCCAAAACTAACCAAAAACCAAAACCAAACAAACTCAAAATCCCAAACCACTTCAAATTAAGCAATAGCAGTGTTTTCCAGTAATAGTGCTGATACGCATTTTCTCTCTCAGATAAACACTGTGCAGTAGATAGTAAGAATTATATGTGTTCCTTAACAGAGGAATAGTCTTGGATTTTTTTAGGTCTCATCTTTCTCATAGAAAAGCTATTTCATTTGCCAGTGCATTTATACTTGTCTTGTATCTCCTTATATTAGATCATTATATATGTACGTGGGCCTGAATATCTTGTTTGTTTTCACTTCTATGCAGCTCACACAAAGAGTGGCACTGTTGATACTCAATGAACCAGCCACTAAATTTGTCCTCCACAATGAGCCTGAGATCAATAACTAATTTTGAAAACTGATTAGTTTGCAGCAGGGAAGTAGACACAGTCCGAATCTTGCCAGAGGATATAATCAGCCAGTAAATAGCAATATTAGTGCTGTAGGTAATAGGCTGGGAACAGCAGAGGAATGGAGTATGGCCCAACTCTCTAAAAGAAAGGCCTTGACATAAAGGCCAATTCAAATTCTCTCTTCTTAATTTTATGCCATATAACTTGTAAACTGAACTTTATATTTTAAATTTTTCTGTGTGTTGGAAGAAAGCTTATTTTTATCACATTCCATGCTCGGTGACTAAGAAGTGTTTGTAAATGTATCCTAATAAAGCTTGCAAGTGCAGCCTTGGGTGATTATTAAAGAGCTACAGACATTTTTACAGATCTTTGCTGGTTGTGAACCCCAGATGTTTCCAACATGAAAAATGTTATGTTCTAACAGTTAATGTTGTATCACCAGCCATTCAGAAGATGTATCTTCTTATTATAGCTGGAATGTTGCTATGGTGATAATTGTAAAACTGTGACCTAGAAGGAAGAAAACAAATGTATTTGGCACAAAAGAGGGTAGACAGTGTATCAATTAAGTCAATGAATGGGAAGATAACAAAAAGGTAATAGGAAATTAAAAAATTATGCATGAATCTTGGATACCTTATGATATACTGTAATTAGCACTTTTATTTTCATATGGAATGCATCCTCAGTTAGCTTTGTGGACAGATATCGTCCTGTCTACACACAGATAAATGTCAGTACTGCATAAAATTACAATGCTTTTCCTTTTGCATAAAGCCCATACCTAAAAAGCATCCCTACCCAAGACCTGCTCACATATTTATATTGCCCTTTCAAAAAACCTATGGGTTCTTTGAACACATGGTTTGTATGAATAATGTTTTGTATTTTGGTACTGAAGACTGAAGTTGACCATGAGAGCAGATACAAATAACTATAGTTTGAACTACCAAGCCGTAAGAAACTTAAAGGATCAGAATAGAAATAGACTTCATGCAAGTCTGGCCATGGATTATTTGGGGAACAGTCTATTCTTGGGAACATCACGATTCTGAATTTCTGACTAGTCTAGCAGCTGTAAATCAGCTCAGGCTTTTCACGTGGGGAGTCGCAGGGCCTTTGGGGCTTGAACCACTGAAGGACCTGAGTCCTCTGCCGCCTCTGCTGGCAGTCTGCTCATCACCTTGAGCTAGTTTTTCTCTTTGTCTGCTCATCCATTTCATCATTTGTGCAATGGGAATAACAGCACTGACCCTTTTTACAAAGAGCTTTTTCAGATCGATGGTGAGGCATGCTGTTATTTTCTAAGCGCATAAGCAGTCATATATGTGAAAAAACAGTGACTCCCATTATGAGGGTAATGATCAAATATCCCATCTTAAGTCAACTACTATTGCCACAGCAAACTGCAAATGGTTTCCAGCTCGCAAGCAAAGAAAATTTCTGGTATGTGCTAGACATCACCATTATCATTCATCCCAATCAGCTTGATTAGACTAGAAAAAAACAACAGGAAATCATCTATCTGTATGCACATCAGCCCCATTTCAGGAGTCCTTGTCACTGGAAAAGAGAGTGAAGCCCTGTCACTTGTCCTTAAATGTATATTCTCCATAGTTCTTTCCTACATATCAGGAAAGGAAGGAAACAGAGTAGATTGCATTTCTTATTAAATTTATGTGTTGTAACAGCATGCAATGTGCTTGGAAATAAATCGTACAACAAAGGACAAAATTACGGAAAGAACTGTCACACTGTAAATCTCTTGATGTTTTCAGATAGAAACTGAATGTCTTTCTGCTAGTTATGCATTAGTCAAAACACTATCAAGATAAAGGCATTCAAGTGATATTTTCAAGCAATGTTAGTCATCCTGTAGCTCTGCACTCCACTCAGACTGGAAAGTAGCCAACAAGCATGGCTTGAAATCTGTTAGCTTATGTCTTGAGGGATTTCTTCCAGCTGTATTAAAGAATTAAGACTGAGCTCCCCAACTCTCACTGCACTGCCTGCATGCTGATCTGGGGCAAGAAAGGAAACAGAGGCATGGTGAGGTAAAGGGATTAATCCAAGGGCAGATTGAAAGTTAAATGTAGGATTTAGACATAGACGCTTGCTGCTTGATTATGTTGAAGTCAGAGAAAACAGTGAAGCCCTTTTATTTTAACTTCAAAGAAATACAACTGTTTTGCACATGGAAGTGCAACAGCATGCTATTGTGGAAGGTTTTACATCAAGGCAAACCACAACTGTGACTCAGACCAAAAAAATCTCGCATTAAATTTGTCCTAAACTTTGTTTCTCCAAACATATATACCTGGTTAAATAGACTTAGACTGAAGAATAAAAAAAATCTAGGAAAGAAATAGAAAGCACCAGCTGACACGGTAAAAATTAACAGAAAGCATATCTGGAACAAACACCTCCAGAGGCTTACATTGCCTAACAATTTGAATCAGATTGTGTTTTTTCCTTTTTATCTTTTTTTTTTTTTCTCCTTCTTACTAGCTAAACCAGTGCTAGTGACAGGCATGAAGAGAAACTGTATGAGGGAGACAAAGGTCAAGATAATGGTATTACTGTGCCAGTGCAAAGAATGCTTGACTAGATGGCAAAAAGTAAAGGTCATTTAATAAATGTGGTTTTCATTTTCTCAATGGAAAAGCTAAAGAAATGTAAAGAATCTACTGGAACTATAAGCCAGGAGGATTAGTTTGATTTTTTTCATGATAATGAGGAAGAACTACCCAAGAATATCCTGTTTTGGCTGTATTAGGCAAAAAACATTCTAGTGTTTTAAAAACAAAACAAAACTTCACCCCAGAACATTTATATTTGAGCAGTCTCTGCTAGAATAAAGACAAACCCACTCAGTATATACTCAAAACCAGTTGTTCTGCTCCTCTAGATCTGTCATTCTGATCCCTCTGCAGCCCCCAGACCTGTTAGTGAAGGTATCTTGTACAGTCTTTACAACTGCACCCAATTATCAGCCCTTTTTTTATTCAGCTGGGGCTTCTGAGAGGACAGGGGCAAGATAACCTGTATGTGTATACCTAGCAAGAGACTAAAACTCAAGGAATACACAACTCAACAGACAAATCACAAGAAATTAAAGTGAGTAACAACCTGCCAGTAAAGTTCCAGTGGACACATGATTCATGAAGGCTAGAATATGCCAGCATGCAATGGATGCTTCCTTTAGGGTAGCTTCCTTTGTTCTTTGAGTGAAAATGCAATGGAAAATAAACATACCACCATTTTCAAATTTCATTCTGTGACACACCCTCCTTAGTATTTCTCTTGGCATCCTTGAATTCCCATTCAGTCTATCAAGTGTATCTTTTATAGACATATCAGTTATATCTTTTATATACCCACTGAGATAAAAACAAACAGCAAAACAACAACCAATGCGTAACCAGGATAGTACAGTAAAACTCAGGGGTTTGTGGAGGGCAGTGGTGGTGAGGACCTGTGATAAGCCAATATCCTAATCTTATCTGGTTTTGTGATGTCCAAGGACAGCACTCAGTTCTGTCTCAGTCTGAATAGAAATGAGTATTTTGACAGCTAAAAGAGCATAGAATAAAATGAAGGAGACTAGACTGTTAATAAAGACAATAATGAGCTGTTTCAAAAAGACTGCCCTCGTTTTTCTGTAGGAAGTTTTGTTATTTGCAGTATCATGGAAGATTAAAATGTATCACTGTGGTGCTGTAGGCAGGTTTGCTGGGATACCTATGTCTTACTCTGTGTTGTCTGCACTGACGAAGTATATCCACTATCATACCACAAAGCTTTACTACCTTAAAATCACTTCTGTAGTAACAATATAAGCATTCTGATTGAATGACTGTTACTTTAGAGTTTTGTCACTTTGGCACAAGGTCTTTCTAAAGTATCTCAGCCCTCCAGCCCCTCAAGCCTACTCGTCTCTCTTCTGGTCTAGCAATTCCCTTTCTTCTACTTTTCCTTACATTGCCTCTGGGTATTTGCTATATATGACAAAATGACAGTCCAATCAATAGTTGGGTCACAGTTTTGCTTCTCAGGTCCCTTCAAGTGAGCAACCATGACTCAACAATAGCTTTTTTTTTGGAAGGAGGAAAGTTCCTTGGGAGACTCCAGACCAGAATCACTGTCAAAATCAAGCTGGCAGTTGTCGTTTTGTAACTCTGAGCTTCTCAGGATGAGTTTGATTTCAGCAGACCCTGAAGCATTTGCACACAGAAGGCAGAAGTACTTGAGAATAAGCAGCGTGTACTCACGCATCCTGCAAGGACTGATGATGGTCCACAGAGTGTGTACACAGCAAGCAGCGAAAATATGCCTCAGTGTATGAATACTCAGTGAGACTCTAGGATAAGAAATTATTTATGTCATGAATATGATGAAACAGAGAAGGAAGAAAGAGAAGCAGAATATAATGGACCAGAAAGGGAGAGCAATAGACCAGAAAGGGAGAGCAAAGGCACAGAGATAAAGACAGGAGAATGGGAGAAAAAGGGACTGTCGGACACACAAACAAGCTAAGCGTTAAGAGGAAGAATGGGAAAATCTTGTGGTGCGAGTTAAAACAAAATATAAAAGGGAAGTGTGATGCTTAAACATGCAGTAATCTCCTTTTATCCAGTATATAGGAAACAGTCAACCAATTAAAGTACCCAAGTAGCCTCTGGAATATTTTAACTATTTTACACTTGAGAAAGCAGAAACAATGGGCTTATATAACTTGTTCAGGTCACATATTAAGTCAGCAGTGAGCCAGACGTGGCTCTCTGACCTACCTCCATGCAATACTTCTTCTCCAGGGGAAGTAAAAGACATGTTTTCACTCCAACTTTTTCACTATATGCAGCACTTAGGGCCCCGTAAGGAGCCATAAATCTTGGCAGTTCCCTGTTTAAAGTTTGCACGCAAGTAGATTTAAACAGTTTGCAAATAAAGTAACTGCCCTTGCTTTCATGGTCAGGAAAGCCCTTCCACATGTCATTTTTTCCATGGCTTGACATTTAATGCACACTGCTTTAGGCCTTTGGCATTATATAACTAGTGCAAGGGGTACAGCTAACAAATTTCCTAGTGTTACTGCTGAAACAAGCAATATGCAGCACAAAACTTTGATAATTAGAAGAAGCCAACATAGTATCAAATTCCCCATAAACACACACATTAGTTTTCTCTCAAGGTTCATCCACACATTCTTTGATTTTTATCAGTCAATTAAATGGCTTGTCAGAAGAATGTAACATAGTCAATCCACATATGTGCTTATGTGTTATGTACTGTCAGAAATTACTGATGCACGGTCTTGGCAGGAATGACAGTTATTATTAAACATCAGCTGACAGAGGCAAATTGCACCCATTTTAGTCAACTAGTAATGACCTGTAAAATTGGTAAAAACTGTAGGAGGAAAACAATCTGCCACCATGCAAATTAAAATAGCGAGTGACAACCCAATGGAATACTGCATTACATTTTCTGAAAAACTCAGCAGAGAAACAAAACCTGTGATCGCTGACTGAAGGCACTGGTACATAGGAGGTATATGATATATGGCGTATGATGTGTGGTGTATATATATCCTTGCTACCTGGGAAGTGAGGGTAAACTTTGCAACTACAACTTGAAATGGGCTAAATGTCGGTACCAGTGAATCTTTAAGATGCTGCATTACATAGTTTACACAGAACAAAATTACCATAACAAAGTGGCAATCCCTTACTTGACCTTCTAGTCTCTAAGTCAACACCTTACAGAAAACTTACATCCATCTGACAGAACTGGGTGACCTTGACTCAGAGGAATAAGGGATTAGCTAGGTATATGAGATGAGCACAGATTTTCTTCTTACTTTGAGAGCTTACTAACGACTGAAGTACAAAATAAGTACTTTTCTGAAGTTGCACAACCAGATTCTCTGTTTTGTTAAGGCTGCTTCATGCTAATGGCAGTGAGCAGCACACACTGTGCAAAAGGTTCTGTGGTTTCCTTAAGCTTTCTGTAACGGCTTTTCCTGCCAGTGAAACCATATACTGCACTGCTTGACCTTGAATGAATTATTTGACCATGATTCGTCTGCAACTTAAACATAACACTGAAAATGTGTATGATCCAGGGCTGTAGCCAGTGGACTAGGTTTACATGGTATTTTGTCATGCAGAAGGAATGCGTGTGGTGTTGATGGGCATTGCAATGGTATGAATAAATTTTACTTTTGTAAAGGTGTGCATTATAACTGTATAAATGTGTCCCACTGCCAGGTCAAAAGTTGAGCCCAAATATATGTCAAAACTGCCAGCATAGTTTATTACCGTATCTTACCTAAGATATTCTGAAATGATAAGAGACTTCAGCAACAAAGTATCAACAGCTTGGTAGAATTATTTTATTAATTATTTTTTTAAAATAAAAAAATCCCTATAACCTGCATGGTTATAGACTGTTCTTGCTCCTTTTCTCAGAGTGTATCAATTTTTTGGTAAAGCCAGGAAGCTTTCCATTCACTGTCAGGCAACGCAGTAAGTAATAGTGAGAATACAGGACAAAATGATTGACAGTTCTAACTGTAAACACAGATTTTTTCCAACTAGAGAGTAGCGCTTCTTGCTGAAGATGCTGATAAAGCTTCTGCCACAGATAGTGATGAGTAGCGTGCAATGTCAACTTGAGATAAGGAGGTTATAACATTGTGCAAAGGAATCTCCTGAACATGGATCCTAGGGCACCAAAGCAGCACTTAACAGTACAGACCTTCCTGAGGAATTTCTGACTTAATAGATGGGAGTAGCATTAATGAGTTATTGATAGAAAGCATAAAAAAATTAATAAAAGAAGCCTAAAGCCAGGTTTACGGTTTACATTTTAATTTCTACCTGTGTTGGAGATAGTTTGGATATAGGATTTGCTTTTTAATGTAGAGTAGCAGTAGAAAAAGTTACTCAGTACTCTGGTCTTTTGGTCTTTGTACAGTTAGATTAAAAAAAAAAAAATAAAAAAAAATCCCAAATCTGTAGTCCTGTCAGTGCACTAGAACCAATTTATCGATGGGAAAAACTTCCATTTTTCATCCTTACTGTGCACTAGTCAATACATAATTTGAATACATCTACTTCAGTCACCTCTGTGTCTTAGTATAGCCATAGCTATTTTAAAACCATTATTAGCAATGAAACACAGCAGCATGGAACTGAGCAGGGGATGCAGAACTCCCCCAAAGAACAAGAACATGCTCTTCTGAAGTGACTCAGCTGTCACGTGTACTGGTGTGTTAAACTCATTTAACAAATACTGTAAAGATTCAATTTGCACATTATTTTCCAAACTAATTTATGTTCCTCTTTCATACTGTTTGTGGCACTTATTTTGGTGATGCTCTGCTTCATCTTCTTCCTTCTCCATACTCTGATATGCAAACACCAAATCACCACATCTTCTTGCAATTGTAAGGCACAGTAACAGGGGAAAAGGTGGCACAACCTCTGCTAGGGCTCTACATTAAAAGGACTCCTTAGACAAGACACCTGCTAGCACAACCTCACAACTGGGACTCCACTTTTTCATATGTTCCAATGAATCTATCACGAGAGCCTGTGTGGATGAACAAGGACCTCCAGAAAATTAAGTCTTGTGTATCAAGGACCAAGGTAGTTAAAATGACTGGCCATGGCCACCACTGCAGAATCTACTTTGTGCCTGGAAAGGACAGTTTACTTGAGAGTTTAACCTGTGCACATCACAGGTCACACCTTCAGATACTTACCCTTGTACCAGTGACTCTTATTTTCATTGACCTTTTCCGGATAAAAAATTATTTCCTGACCATTGCCATGATGATGTGGGCTATCATTACGTGCACATGCCTTTTTTACCTCATGGAGTTGAAAAGCAAAATCCTTGTGAGTTAAGAACTTATCACCAATGAAATTGAATATGGAAGGATTAAGGGTAGTAAAGAATCTGATAAGTAAGCATGTAATTCTTTCACAGTATTTGCAACAGGAAAAATGTCACATCTAATCAATTTTGATTTCCAATTATTTTTTTCACTGTAAATTTTGGGAGTAGTCCAACTCACGAAAGTTAGCCATATTCAACTCAAAGTATACCTGCAAACCTGCGAATATTAGGATTTATTGGTCTGGTTCAAGCTCACTTTTTACACCTAAGTGCAGCCTGAAATGAGTTTAGATATTACAATACTTTACAGATTCTTATAATAGATATGACCAAATTACTTATTTTCAAAGTTGCCCTCAAGCAAATGAGCTCCTTTCAGTTCCACACTTGTCTGAGGGCCAGGCTTTGCTCGGATCAACATTTTCACCCTGACTTCCACTGACTTAAACTAATGTGTTCTTCTTGTGACGCAAAATGCTCCAAGACAAAATTTACCACCCTGTATTCCATTCTTTTTCACTTGGGGGTATTTTTTATCATGCTGCTTCCTGACCATGTTACTAAGGTTAAGTTCGAAACCTGTGAAAACAAATATTTTCAGTAGAAATATTATTCTAATCTCAAATATAGTGCCACAGTTGAAACTGCTGTAATACAATAATATTTTTGTGATAAAACTACCTTGTAGATTTATGTAACCCCAACATCTAATGATTTCTGATGTCTGGAAGGTATTAGACTGTGGTTGTAATAATCTCTATAATTGTAACAGTTCATGCTAGCTAGACTGCACATCTATTCTTCATCTGTCCTTAAACTAATTTGTTCTATGTATGAATATATCACACTCATCAATTTAAAGTGCCATCCTTTGGCTATGCAGGTCATTAAGGAGTATACATTATGTATGAGTCAAACACACCAAACTTACACAAATGCTTTTTAGCAACGTGCAAAAGAGCTGCTTTCCGTTAGAGTTTTTAAGTTACTATTCTAATCAAAACCCAAGTCACAGCTACAACTAACCAGCAATCAATTACTTCTCTCCATACATAATGCCTTGGATGATGAGAGTTATTCTGTGTCTCTCTGCTGAATTCTAAAAATATCAATTCATACTTTAAAATAACAAAACAAAACAACTTGAAAATCAGGGGATAATAAGTTTTCCCACTCATTGTTGCCCATAAAGTCTTCATTGCAATTAGTGCAGTACTGGAGTCTTAAAATTCTTTTCCTGGAAAGAAGATTGCACTCAATAATGCAGCTATATATGCATCTATAGAAAGGACCTATTACAATGAGATCCCACTGTAGCATATGTGTCCAGTCATAGGTCCGACAGAGAAATAAAGAAGCTCTAAGGTAATGATTTTTTTGCAGGACATGAGTCCTATCTGCAGTTTCAAGGCTGTATTTGGCAAAAACTTTAAAAAGGCTGAGGACTGTGGAGAAGACCAAGCAGCGCTGTGCAGAGGGCTCACAGTGTACCAAAAGGGTGCTCAGGTAGCAACAACATTTGATCACTATCTGCTTGGTATCTTGTAGCAGACAGGAAATCAAATGCCTGCTTCAGTTATATTCCCAGAAGATGCACAGCCAACACCAAAGTAACACATAAACAACACAGAGACATCAGTCCTCTGGGAAGCCTCAGTCTAATGGGAGTGTAAAATGAACCCCTTAATTTTCAGTATCTTTGCTCAGGGGCCCTTGAAAAATTTACATGTAGTTTTGCCCAGACTTCATTTGTTCTGGGTCAGATTTGTCTTCACTTGTAAGATATCCTCCTTCTTCCAGTCTGAATACATAGATGAGCAACCAGAACTATCTATGTAACATCCCATGAAACAGAGAAATGAAACTTATGCTTTCCTCACCATCTTTCTGAGCTGTGCATGCTCAAAGTTACTGAAGAGGAGGATGCACATAGGACAGGAAAAAGTAAATAATTTCCTGCCAGCACAAGAGGAGTGTCTCTTTGGGGACAACATCTCCAGGAGTGATTAAGTGCCAATCACTTCATTCCCACAGTTAGGTACAAAGAGCAAAACCTAGCCCTCACTAAATTAAAGAGGTTGACAGCACAGAATTCATTTTGCACGTTGGAGCTGTTAAAAGAGAGAGAAATAGATGTGTGCATATGTTGTATACATTTACATGGGAGAGGGGAGGGTATGCATGGGATGAGACAATCACACTCTTTACTTCTTTAGGCAGGGAGTGTATATTTTTTCCCCCCCCACCACTGTTTCACAACCACACTAAACAAGCTCTTGGGGAAAGCCATTAGTGATGCTCTGTCTCTGTGTCTAAGTTTTTTTAAAAAACCAAACATTACTACAGAAGCCCGTTAAAATTGTTTCAAAAGTTCAGTTGCCAAGATACTTTGTATTTTTCTCAGCAAAAATATGTTTTGCCATTGTATATACCTCTGGCCAAGATACTAAGGCGATGAGTCATGCAGATACCATATATACTTGCCTTCATATATTGGTATGCATATAGAGTTCATTTCTTTGAGTGCTATCTTAATAGTGCCTTTTTGGTTTTTACCTCAGAGAAGAGAAAGAACCAAAAAGAATGTACCTAATGACTTACTAATTACCTATCAGACTATTTTCACCTAAATTATCGTATCATAATCATCACTGAAAAGTTAGTCTTTGAGTCACTAATTCAATGGGATGCTCACTACCCTTCTCCATCAAACACATGAGATATGGAAAACCAGGGGCCTGGGAAAACAAGCTGGAAACACAATCATTTAGCTTACTTTCTTTTGCACAGGTGCCAGGTTATCCCTAGAGAATAAGAAATCGTACTGATCTTTTTAATAATTAATTTACTTGAAGAGTGAAAGATACCTTTTTCTCCCTAGAAAAATAGTTAAAAGTGGATGTTCAGGCTTTACTTAATGGCATTTGTTCATATAAACTTTGACCATTAATAATGACTACAGAATTTACTTAAGTATTTCTGTTAGATAAAAGGAGTGGGTAAGTTTTTGATGACAAGCTCAGTTGGAAATGGAAGATAAATTTGGGTAGTTGCAGGCACCAAGGTCCTTCTGAGCAAATGCCTAATGTTTTTCTTCGGAAAAAAATTGGATTAAGTTCCCTGGCTCAGATTTCTTAGGATTCGTTTTGCTTTACAAAGGTGGTGTCAGCTCTGATTTAATACAGCATAAGAGAACACATTAAAGCTGCATTCAGATTACTTCCTTCAGTCTTCCCCATCCCAGCTAATTTCACATTCATTTGCTAATTTGGAAACAGAGACGCATATCAAAGGAAAGCTGGAGGCAATAATGAAGGCTGCAAATGTTTGCTGTTTCATTAGTTACTGTTCTGATTTCTGAAATAGAGGGAAACTGCCACTATTAACAAATGGTGGAAGGAATTATATGAATAGAGGAAAAAGAAAGACAAAAAGATCAAGGCTGGTTCTTTGAGAGGTAGATACACCTGTATCTACAGGCGCATGCTAAGTAGAAAAGCTTCTCCAATATTAAGTGAAGCATGCTGTGAATCTGACATCAGAACCAGATGTTCGACATTCCTGCTGGAGAAATGATGTTTGCTACCAAGTATTTGTTATATAGTCGAAACATAGTTAGTGAAAAACTTTTTTCTCCATAACAATAGTCTGATTAAAAGAATGATACACAAGTTTTGGGATACAGGAAGGCCCAAACACCCATTGCTTTCTTAGTCTTCATATTCTTCACAGTGATATCAAATACCAATGAGTGGTAGCAAATTTACCTCAGAATGGATGTTCTTTTCATCAGTATCTGATTAAATAATTCAATAGATTCCACCAAAAGGAAAAAACAAAAACAAAAACCCAACCGAAAATTAATTTTTAAGCTAAGGGAGTAACACAAAGCTTAAGTAAAATCTCAGGTATTTCCAAAACTTTAAATGTCATCCCACATCTGAGCAAAGACTGATTTGAGCAAACAGTTGAAAATTGAAAATGGCCTATATTAGCCTACTATAGAATAGACTGCTGTGATTTGTTTTCAGTGTCCATGTGGGATGTATTTGGTTTGGAAAAAGGTCCCTCAAGCTGAAAGCTATGTTTCCTGATGTCATGATACTGGTAATGTGCCATAAAAATGATTTAGCAGTTGGGATCAATGTACTGCATTCTAACAAGACAATAAAACAGCCCATATGGTATAGCATCATTATTACAGGATCCTATTAAGAAAATGAAAAAAAAAATAATCTCATATATAAACTATTTGTATTCTATATATAAGAAAGATATATTTCAACAGGCTAGTACATTTTAACACTCTAGAAAAGATCAATATGGTGCCACAGCCCTCACGGCTTTCAGTTGGCTAGATGCTAGCACAGTGTTCTGGCAGTGTACCTGAATACTGTACATGAGCACAGAGCTCATGTACATGAGGAGGAGCTGCAGAGACAATGTGTGATGAACTGACCACAACCCCCATTCCCGCTCTCCCTGCATTGCTGGGGAGAGGAGGAGTTAGAGAAAACTAGAAGTAAAGCTGAGCCTGAAAAGAAGGGAAGGGCGGCGAGAAGGAGTTTTGAGATTTAGTTTTTATTTCTCATTATCCTACTCTGATTTGATTGGTAATAAATTAATTAAGCCTGTTTTTCTCATGACAGTAATTGCTGAGTGATCTCTCCTTGTCCTTATTTCAACCCAAGAGCCTTTCATTATATTTTCTCCTGTCCATCTGAGGAGGGGACTGATAAAGCAGCTATGGTGGGCACCTGGAGTACAGCCAGAGTCAACCCACCACAAAATGTTTCTAATGGTGCCTAGGGATTTTTATCTTTAAATTAATTTTATCTTTAAATGTGTATATGCATAGACTCAGTTTAGGAAACAAGAAATACAAAGCTTTCATTTGATCATTGATTATAAAAACAACCACCTGCACAGTTAAAATTCACTGTCTCCTAATATCACATCTGCTTTTGAAAAATACACTTATTCATAAGAAAAGCATAGGTGAAACAAATAAAATACCATATTTCCTTAGAGTTCTTAATCAAACATCTATGACAAATACATGGGCATCTTTCAAAGGGATTAAATTATTGCTATTCATGTTTACATACAGTTTTTTCACACTTTTCCACTGGAAATGTGTATAATAATGTTTTTTCCTGTAGGGTAGTTTTTCCCCAAAAGTAGTTTTTCATCCATTTTTTTCCTCTCTGACAATTCTCAGCTTCTTCGGGAGTGTTGGTCAGTGACTACCGCCATCCAGACACAACCAGAACAACTGAAACTGAGTTTTACATTTCTAGGAGTTAATATTTTCTGATAGGTATACAACTCATTCTCCAGAAATTATATGGCAGAATTGTTGGGAGTCTCCATGGGCAGCTCTCCAACCAGACTGGTGCAGAGTGGGAATGGGTAGGATTGGTAGCAGCAGCATCGCATGGGGCACTGGAGGGTCCTTGTCAAGTAAATAATGGTAGTGGCCTTCCGGCAAAATCCCTGTCAGGACAGGGACAGCAGGCTGCCTGTGCCTCCAATGTAACACCACCCACAGAAGATAAGACAGGACTGAAGTCCTGTCATGGAACATGACCAACGTGCTGAACAAACTAGGTACTCTTTCTGTGCTGCCTGCCCATGAGTACTTGAAGAGGGGCCTGGGCAATGCACACATGCCTATCTGGGGTTCACACAAAGATGGAGGGGAATGAAACAAAAGCAGGTCTGTCGGTGCCTGTCCAAAATATATCCATTATCAATGATTACAGTTGGTCCAAGTTGTGCAAGGAAATGTGTAAGTTATACACCTCTATTCTTACCTGACAACTTACTTTGCTAAAGACTTTATTCGGCTTCTTTCAACTCAACACACAGTGAATATCTACTGCCTGTGAGGAGTCACCAATCTCCCCCAGATCTCTTTTTCAAATGAAAATCCAAAACTACTGAAAATTGATTGAATTGAATTTTAAGAAATCTAGTTGCCTAGGCAGCTTGTACTAGTTTCTTCAAATTGCTCCCCCATTACCACAGTGCAGAACGGAAACATGGAAAAGTCATTGCCATTGCACTCAGAAGGGCTCCTATTTCTTTGGCTCCCACAAGATTACTTAGAGAAAGAATATACCAGAACTGTAATGCAATAAGCTATAATGTGAAACAACTGTAAGCACTTGAAGACCTTTAATACAGATGACACATTGGTCTTTTAAAGAATTAAACCATAATTTATAGAAGAAACTATCAGATACACAGGACCTAAATGGCATCTGAGCACACAGCTTGCTTGCTTACTTGTAGGGATATCAATCAATTTATTAAGAATTAATCTGCACCCCAGTGTTCTCCTAAAACTGCCTAATGTTTTGGCAAGCTACTTGAAAGGGTTCACTAAGAATTTATAAGAGCAGCTTGAACACAGGACTTTTTTTTTCTGGCTCAACAAAGGGGATACTGTTTCCCCTCTGAACCTATCTCTGTTATAGTTTAACACAGTAATGGATAGGTTTGCCAAAAATCACAGTTTTTAATGGCCTTCAGCAAAACAGTAGATTTGTCTTTGCCTTCATACTGTGTCCTGCCTTTATGCTGTTAGAATTGCTCGTAATCTGCCTGGAAGTATCAAATGCTCTTGGCCTTGAGAACACAAACTAGCGCACACAGTAGAAAGTACAGTTTGTAGAGTAACCACATTTTTCCATGCATGTAGAAAAGTAAGCAGGACTGAAACTAAAGGATCTAATTTCGAGTATTTTCCAGCTCTTGACACAAAAATGGCAAGAAGGCCTGGACAAATTTAATATGTGGTATTCGTATTGCCTCCATAAAATGTGCTAAAGTTGCTTGAATGATGTCACTTGAGCAACACATCCAAGCTACAGATATTTTTGAACTCTGAGAACACTTCACACTTGGCACTGACAGCAGATACGTGGGGTGTGCAAGGCTGCACACATAAAATCAGCTTATAGCTATCTCAGGCCATTAGTAAACAATGCATGTCTTTGACTACAAACAGCAGAAAGTGATATCAAACATGTCATACAAAATTACTGCAACTGTCTAGTTTCTGGTTTTCAAACATTTCACTTTGACAAAAGCAATCAATAAAACATCAAAGTGGTATTTGGAAAACATGAACCCTTGCTTATTTGGCAATAGGTTCAAGGAAAAATTAGATAGATAATGGTTATCAATGGTCTGTCAGTTCCCAGGACTACTTTTTTTTTTTTTTTCCAGAGTTAATGTGTGTGTACTCACACACACTTTAGAGTAATACAGGAATAGATTTATTAAAATCAGATTATTTTGGACTCTACTCATGAGAAAGCTGTTTGGTATGGAACATGAATTTTGTCTCCATTTTGTGAAAAATCTCAGGGGGATAGGAGCTTGGCCATTTCTTCAGCCAGCTTCATTGTTTTTCACTCCAGTGACAACATCCTCTAACACATCAAATGGATATGGAGGACTTACATTTCTAAAAAAACAACATAGAAATAATTGTAACAGTTGGAAGCCTTTCTTCCATTCATATTCTGTTAAATCAGTTGCATTCTGACACTGATTCTACCTTGGGAATTTTAGTATACTAAAACAGTTTTTGTATTTTATTTTATTTTATATCACTATTTTTTAAGAAATCTTTTGCTATTTCCCTCGCTTCACTTTTGGAAATCACCACTCAAGTGGCTAGTCCACCACCTCCCAATGGACTGTTGACAAGGTTAGAGACTTACACGTTGCAGCAAGATTTTAGGGGTTGTGCCAAAACTTCTGAAGAGGAAGACTATTTTATACCCAAGATTATCTTAAATCATCAAATATCTTTTACCTTGTCTATTTTAAATCCTACAGCTATCATTTTACTTAAATAATTACTACATTCACCAAGTCTTAATGCTAAATGAATAAAATACACTTCAAAAGTAGTGATATTTATAGGAGAAAACAAATTGACTGCTTAGTTGCATAATGTTAGACAGGGAAGATTGACCTACTGTAAACTAAAGATTGCACTGTTTCTTACTAAAGAATTCTAAGGCCACAACAACTGTGAAATCCTACCACACAACTATTTTATTCTAATGTTGATAAAAACAGAATTGTATTTTTTTGACAGTGTGTTTCAACCAACACATTTTTGTGAAACAGTTCTTACAGTTTCTTCTAAATTTAAGAGCAAGCAAAGGATTTTAAAGGTGAAGCTGTGCCCTTGAAGAGAAGTGCACACTCTATTCCTTATTTCAACTACCTTATTAATTCAGAACTTTGCATGAAAAAAGTGGCAGTAATTAGCCTTGACATGGACCAGTGCCAGGCTTTTCTATCAAGTTTCTTTCCTGTTTATGTTTGAATTACTCAGGGGCTGCCTCTGTGCGCCCTTTGGTCTCAACAAATGTGTTTTTTTCCCCTTCTCTCATGGTACAAAGAATGTAATCTTAGTTGACTGGAGTCTGCTGAACATCACATTATTTCCTTAACTCAGCTGAAGATTCACAAGCTGGAGTGGGGAAAAATGCTTTTGCTGAATATAGGTTACAACATTAAGCGGATGTTGCTTTGCCCCAAAGCCTTTTGGTATACACTGTTCTAAAATTTTGTCCAGAAGAATCAGTGTAGATAGAAGGTGAATGATGAGGCTTCCAGTTAGCGGTTCTTTCCCTGTGCAAATTTGGCACATAAGGATGTCTAATCCTGGGTGAAAACCACAGTGCACCTAGTCTACTGTTTTATTTATACCTCCTACTAGATGCTTATGACCAGACATATGAGAGTTTTACTGTTTTACTATAATCAAAAGCTTCTCTATAAGTATACATCCAATTAAAAAAACAATAGGCTGTGCATAGAGTATTTGATTCAGGAAGAATATGTTGTCATTTTAGTGAAGCAAGTTATTAACTTTTGTATCTGTGACTACTCAATTCCCAATATAGTTGTTAATGGGTTCATCTCATTACCAAAAATTATTATCATAATATAATATAGGAAAACACAGGGAAATGAAACTCTCTATAAGCATTATTTTAAATCATAGAAACTGCAGGTGAATTACTGTTCCTAAGCTGCTATCAGAATGTGTTTCAAGGTAAGTGATCATAATCAAAAAGGTTGCAGGATATCCTTCCCTAGAAAAGGAACTCATAATATTCACAGGGATCTTGACAACAATAACTAGAAACACTTTAAGAAACAAGATGCCCCATTTTTTAGTTTATTTCTAAACATAAGTCCAATGGAGAATTCTGAAATTCAAGCTCTCCCTTCTTCATTTTTGCACTGGGAATTTTGTACCTCTAAAGTGATTTGCTTTTCCAAGAACCTGGACCTAACATTATCAGATTATGCATGTAATGGATAAAAAAATACTTGTTCAAATATCAGATTTTTCACAAGACAAAATTTGATTAAGATTTTAAAAGTGTTTCTGAACTGTATAAAGATTAGTTATTTTGAAATGTTTTCAATGTCATACCTTCCCCTCCAAACCTCCTTGAAATGTCCTTGAAAATTATTAATTCATGTTTTTTGGATTTGTCTTCTCCAGGTCATGACATATAATTTTTGAAGCTCTTCCCTAAAATACTTTTAGAATTGGGGCCTCTCTTAAAAAACAATGATAAGTTAAGCCATGGAGAAAGGAATGATGTATATACTATTTCAATAGCACTTTATACTCATAGAGTTGTTAATACATCTAAATCTCAACAATGGCTCCTGAAATGTGACATCAATATGAATCTATATTTATACCTAATTGATGTTTTTAGTGCAATCATAAGCTATTGGTGTAGCAGTGGTCTCATGTTTATACTGCTCCTGATGTAGTTGCCTGAGATTTAGTCATGGCATACAAAAAGGGATGGAGTTGAGACATTCTGCAAGTCGTCTGGTTAGATATATTCCTAAATACATTTTGATTGGGTGACCTAATTGAGGATTGAACTAAAGTCCCCTGGCCTCTGTCTCAATACTATCATAGGTGACTTAATGGGTCAACAACATGGTCTGAATCATCTATTCCCTGAGCAGACACAATTTTTCTCTGTCTAATTCCTCTAGCCTCCAGCTATTTACATAGTAGCCTATAGATTTTCTGTGTGTGAACTCTAAAACTATCCCTCAGCTATCATTCTATTTGTAAGGTTCACTGATCTCGAAGCTACT
Organism: Actenoides lindsayi; assembly: GCA_025331215.1. NCBI lineage: Eukaryota > Metazoa > Chordata > Aves > Coraciiformes > Alcedinidae > Actenoides > Actenoides lindsayi. Next base: position 35,990 of record WTSP01017804.1, on the reverse strand, counting down.
CAATATGAAGGCTATTTTGGAGAACATTATGTGTGGAATTTTCTAGACATACAAATGCATGCAATGCATAAACATATTCAGCATCAGGAAAAGCATATTTGCATATTTTTCCAGCCATATGGGAAAACATTTAGCATTTCAGAGAACTGGTTATGGCTAACTGAACTCTAGGCATGAATTTCAAATTACAGATTGTGAAGGTTAAATAATAGTAATAATAATAAAAAAATTTATGAAGAAATTATCTTTCCAAGCTGAAACATCCAGAGGTTAGGTCTTCCTACTACTAGAATACAATTGTCAGACTTTGCAACGACAGATTCAAGACAGAATGAGCATGATGATTACACATTAGTTATTATTCTCTATTATTATTATTTTATACATTATATTTTATTGTGGTAATAATGGAAGATAATGTGCCTTGGAAACAGAGCATCCATGAATCTCATTAGAAATTAAATATCTAGAATGAGAATATGAGAGATAAAACTGCTTTTCTGCCTGCCAGTATAAATGGAATGGTGTATGACAGTAATGGAATAAAGGGATGCTTTCAGCCCAGTAGCCTGTGTGCAAATGTCTCCACTACCCACTGAGGAAACTAAAGTTTAACTTCATACACATGAACACGCTCACACCAAGAAAGAAAGTGCAATACTGAGGAAGGAGAGTTGACTAGAAGGAAAATTTTCACTTGAAAAAGATGGTAAATATCTGTATTAGTTTTATACCTTTGGGATCTTGGCATAAATCCAATCAGAGGTTCTAATTAAAATGAGTTTGATGGTCTCAGCTTAGTTCCTAATTGATGGCAGTTCACACTACAAAACACATAAGAATTCATTACAGTCCTCCTCAGCTGGAAATTTCTGCTCAGAGGGAGAAAGAGGAGGTAACTAATGTGGGTTCCAGCAACTGTCTTGGATTTTAGACAATGTGGTACTTCCTAGGCAGTTGAAAAGGGGTCATCAATAGAGCATTAGGGATCAAAAATCAAAACACTGCTCTAGAATTAACTCAAATGTAGAATAGTAAGTGTACTTACCAGGCATTTTTTTAAGACTTAAAAAAATGGAAATGGAAATTACTACATGTTCCAAGGAGAAATCTGCACAGTATTTCTTAGACTTAAATTGTATATCCTGTTCTCAAAATACAGTTCATTTCAAACAGAATATTATCCTTATACTCTTCCAAAAAAGTTTTACTCAACTCACATGAAATTTTTTAATTTTTTTTCTTCCAAAACTACCATTTGGTGCTTTGTGGCAAGACAGTCACAGTTTTTGCATGGATAATGAATAGCAAAATATTCATGTTGTACCGAACATGCTGATAAGAAAAAGTAATTGTAAGCTTTGGTGCCAGCCAGTATAAAGATTTTGTAACTAGCAGTGTATAGTGAAATGCACGATTCACCACTTTGGGTTTGTTTTCCTGACCTAATCAGTTCCTTTTCTAAGCTTCTTGATGTAAAGTTTCCCAGAATGAAAGAGGCTCAAATAATCTGCTATGCACTGAAACTTTGGGGCGTTTTTGCAAAGTGACATGCTCCTTTTTCGAAGAATTGTTATCACTCCTAATAATAACATGTATACTCTCTTACTAGTAATGATTTTGGATAGAACAAAAGGGAACTGCTTTACCTATACAAGGAACATTTTGCTTTCTCTTATCTTCACCAGACACACAGAGTGCCATTGCTTTTCTTTTAAGGGTGTCTTATCTAATCTTCCTGGAGAAGCAATGAGAATGGCCTCATTGGCCTCAAAGGCCTCAAAATATCACACTAGAGATCCAAGTTTTAAGCTGAGTTTGCAGTTTAGATGCAGGTTACTTACTGGTCTCAGCTGCTGTGTCTCAGCCTTTTTTTTTATTTTTATTTTTCTTACAGAAATAATGAGACTTGTCTATAAAGGAATACATATTCCAGAGAGGAGCACCAGGGAAACAACCCAACAACTTAACAAATACAACATAATAAATAGTCTGACGATAGCACAGAGACAAGATACCAAGGATGAGAAAAATCTGAAGCACAACACAAGGTCTGCCACCCATGCACAAAACAACAAATTACAGCCAATAACTTTGTCTGAACTAATTATAAATTTGTAGAATGACCCTGACATTTTATCTCAATGCTAAGTGATGTGACATCATGTCATATTTTGAAGACTTAGAAGGCCCTGGGATGGGTTTTCTGAAGCATCTGCGTCCCTCAGATTTCCTCTTGATTTCCAACCAACAGCTAGGACTCACATGCTGAAATGTCTACAACAATCTAGCATATCCATTCAGGCACTTCGTTTGCCCAAAAGAAGTCATTACTTTGTGCCAGGTGCACTTTTTCTGCTTGGCAAGTGGTGTTACCTGCAGGATGCATCATTTTTCCAGGAACAGCACTCACCTCCTAGTAGCTTCTGGACACAGGTCAAGCTGTTGACAAGGTCTTTGTATAGCTCCGGTTGTAAGTCTTGGCATAAGGAAAATTAAAGGAGAACATACTGGTTGCTAAAATTATTTTCCTTTTGTAGTCAAATTAGTTCTTTACCTTCAGAGCTTTAAAAAGCACTTTCCCAAGACTTTATCTTACATTAAAAAGAATGGATATGCAACCATCAGCAAAACAGGCTTTTGTGGGAAAACGTTGCTTTTTGGGTTCTAAACATTTTTTTAACCTCAGTTTCATTCAATGAACATTTCTGTTCCTTGAGGTAAAATTCAACTCAGCGTGGTGAAGGTACATGCTATTCTTTATGTGGACAACAAATTATTTAAGTTTTTTTAAAGATGGTATTTTAAAATATTAAATGTAAAGAAGGTCTAAATCCCTTATTGTTCAGACACTGCCCTGTATAAAAAGATAAATAAGCTTCATTTGGTCTTTAAAGAAAACCTTATTGTCCTCTTGAATATATGAATGAGATCTGTATTTGCAAATGGTATGCATTTTCAGAGATGAATGGTGCCATTTTAAACTGTCTTGGCATTTTCAAAACATTTTCTAATATTTGTGTTAACAAAAATAATATCTCAGTACACTTGAATCACAAACTGTCTATCCAGAATGTAATCTAGAGGGAAAGAATAATGAAATTAAAAATGAAGTAACATTTCATGTTCCATTATCCCACTGCTCTGGAGTGATGCAGGGTCTATCACCCACTATTTCTCAACACCCAGCTGGTCCATTTTATTACAGCATTAGCTTTCCCACTTCTATTTCTTTTTAGTTGTTCATGGTTTTTTTCAAAACACTCATCCTTTATTTGCTAATCACCACTGAGTATTTTTTCATTAGCTTTTACCTATATATCTCCCCTCGATCCAGTTCATTCCACAGACTACAACTATTTCCATGCCTGGAATGTAATTTTTGTTCACCACACAAGCTTAATTCATGCCTTGGGCTGTTCAGAGACCCATACTAAACAAATTAATGTTACCTACTGTTTTTTCAGATGATGCTGAGTACTGTCTATAGTCTTAACAGGGAGAAAACCTAGCAGGGCTCATGCAATTCTACATACATGAAGCCATCAATTTCCTGTTTTCCATCATGTGTTTTGTATCAGTTGTGAAAATCTTGTAATAATACTGGACTACTTTACTAACTTCACAGCAGAACAGAATTTTTGCTTCTGCAGATGAAGAAGAAAGGTACATGGTAAGACTAAATGACTTTGGTAGAGTCACAGTAGAGTCACACAATAATATTGAAGAGTAGCTGGGTTAGTAGACAGAGATGCTGGGTTCCATCTCAGTGGCTTACTTAAAGATAATAATTCCTAAATATTTTTTTTTTAAAGGAATTTAAGCATTCCACTAATTTTGAATATTTTAAAACTTAAATTTGATTTAAAAGTTTCCAGAAATACAATGGTGGGGTTTTTTGATAGCCTTTTCTTTTTTGAGGCCAATGAAATCCTTAACTCCTAAAATTCTGAATTAGATGTGATTTTTTTTTTTCTTTTCAACTGTTTCCATTTGAGAAGAGTTGAAATTAAGCTCTGGGTTTTTTCAAATTGAGCAAAAGCATCCAGTCAAACAACGCTTCCCAATGTAAAAAATATCTAATACTGAAATTTAAGCTGTAATCCAATCTTCACTAGCCACATACAAAGTATGAGCTGTATAAACTTTTATGCACACACCTAAACACCACACACAGTCTCTTAATTTCTCATGCAGAGTTATGACTTCTTATTCCATGTTCAAAATTAAAACGATCTCTAATCTGCAACCATCAGTTGAATAAAAGCATGAATATAATAGATCTGGGTATCAAAGCTAAAAAACCTTCCTGGCTTTAGTCACAGTGCTATACTAATATATCTGCAAGGAGGCAGGGAAAGCTAAGGGGTTTTGGTTTGGATGGGATTTTTTTTTTTCCTTTTGGGGATAGGAAGATCGTTTGTAGCATATGTCCTACATCTGGCAGTAGTGCACTGATAAACATGTGTAGCAGCAGGAACCCAATTATCCCTGTTGCCCTTTTTAGAATTACTATGAATTGTGTTCTTCTAGGCAGCGGAAATAACACATGAAGGCAAAATACGTTCCTCATTGAAGTTTCCACAGTTCCTAGTCACAACTCCAGAAATTACATGCAATAATACTCGCCCCACTTTCGAAGTCCGTTTATGCTCAGCATCTGGGGAGTCTGGGAGCAAGGGAAGTGGCTCCCTACATAAGACTAGGAGGAAATGGCTCAGGCTGTTTAGGTATGTGCTTTGAAAAGATAAAGCATCACAGTATTCACCCTGCTTAGCTTAGAGGAGTGATTCTTAAATGATATATATACTACCACTGCTCACAAAGTCCCAATCGCAACCACAATTGAAAATCATTAATCCTGGACATAGGAAGACTTGCATGTACTGGTTTTCATACCAAAGTTCCATATCTGAGTCACATCCAAGTTTAAAATGAGATGAAAACAGTTTAAGTTCAGTAAATCATCATGACTGAATTAACATAGAAATAGCCACAATGCCATGGGCAGTTAGTACTAGGCTTTAGAGTGTCCTTTGTGAATGAAGGTAAGTATTATTACATTACAAAAGGCTGTAAACCCAAGTGTAGGCACCTAAATAATCCATCTGATGATGTTGCCAAGAGCTGCTGCTAGAGCTGGGATCAAGATGTGAAACCACTTTGTCCCATCACCATCGCTCATTGCCTTCAGTGCAGCTGCAGGCTTCCAGCATTTGATCTGGGAGACTAAAAACATATGGATGTTGGAAATGCTCAACCACTGGAGCTTAAACTGACCATTGTTCTCCAGTGGAATATGACAAAACCTACACATCAGTGGAAACATAAGGCACTATATTTTCTCCCATACATCCCAATCTGTATGGTCCCCATGCTTGGCAAAACCTGCCACAGGGCACCCTCCTCACCTGTCTGGTGGGATGTGGCAAAATTCCTACATTTCATAATGATGTTAATTCCTGTCAGCTAGCTGGGACATAGCTTGAATCAGGATTTTTTCCCAAGAAATCCTAATGAATGGTTCTGTCCTTCTGCCACTGTCCACAGTAGTAATAGGTGGTAGTACTTCCAGGGAGGTCACATAAATAGCCTCTCCTCCTTGAAATATCATTACAGTTCTTACCTCCTTTTCAACTCCTCTTTGTTCCTTTATGTAACAGTTTAATTGGATGCAAAGAACTTGCCAAAGGAGACAGAAATTTCTTAATCTCCTTAAATGCACATATTCTGTATGTTCACAAAAGTTCATAATACCATCATGAAGCATGAAAGAACCAGTGAAATACAGATACTATACTGGATGGGTGCCATGAGGGAAAGAACTGTATTTAAATGAAATCAGAGGACTCAGGTACACAGAACATACATATTTAATTTGGAATTTCTCCAAGATACTAGGGCTAACACCTTTAACTTGGCACAAGCAAGATGTTTAAATGACCACAAATTTTATGAGGACCTCAGATTTCACCTCCCCTTTAAAGAATTGGTTCCCCAGTGGAAAAAATTGGTGAGAGGCTGATTCTTTATTAGTTCAGGTGGGAATCTGGGTTTTGGTTTATATTTCATTAGCTTAACACAACACTCATGAATAGAAGTTGGTGGTAAACAAAATTTGTTCCTGAAAGTTTTACTGGGAATTAATTGCAAGAACCAATTAAGCCAATCACATCTTACCTATGGATTGAATTGAAAAAGAAATTACATAAGTGTCACACAGGTTTCTTACTCTTTTCTAGAAAAAATAAAATTAAAAAAAAACAAACCTTGTACTTTTTTAAAATCTCCTCCAGAAAAAAAAATAAAAATCACAAAAAGCTTCAAAGGGAAGAGAGTAAATAAATAGTTTGAATAAAGGAAGCATCCTGTATAAAAATTCTGCTTGTTAATTAGAATCTATTTATAGTAAATGTTTTTGTAGACAGATGCCATCTCTTATTTTTTGGTGGGAATACTTCAATCAGCGCAAGTCAGACTAAATCCAGTAAGTGGTAAAAATTCTTTCAGATACAGAGATCCTTAACAGTGTGTAACCTTACAAATTTAAGCACAGTGTGTTTTTAGACAGATAATTTACAAACCTTGGCTAACCCACTTTAGTACTGTTGCAAAGAAGACTGAGAGACATTGTTTTGAAACCAGTAGTGCAACCTCTGACAAAGAAATCTTTGCAGCCACTAATGCAAGAATTTTATATACAATAAGTACCTCACTTGTGTAGTGAAATGAAGCAAGAAGTAAAATGTACACAATTGAGTTTATAGTGTGTGGTCTGCAAAGTGGTTTTAGGAGGAAGTTCACACTTTTCTCATTAAAGCTGGTTGGGAATATATCTTCCAATTGATGTGATTTTTGAGTGTTGTGAGAAGTTTAACATTGGAAAAAGTGTTTCAACAGTCAGCAATGGCAAGATTTTCAATATGTCACATGTGTGGACATCTACACTAGACAATTAGCTAATAAATCAACATCCTCCTCTATTTATGGCACTGATTAGAACTTGGAGCCAAATTTTTCTCAGCAACATTAGATAAAGCCATTTTTCTAGGAGGCATGTCCAGATGGTGATTTATAAACTATAAAGAACATGATGTCATTTCCAAAACTCAACCATATCCCAGCTAATGCAACTGGTATGCAACAACTGCAAGCACACATTCTATTTCAATTTAACATAAAATTTTACTATATGATTATGCAACTGAGATGACAGAAGAAGTAATGATCTTAATCTCATTTGCATATATTCCTAATTCCCCCAGCAGCAGTAGCTGTGTACCATGATGTTAGACCATCATAACAGATTGAGATCCTGGCCAATCACATCCAGGCTGGCCAGGTTCAGGAGGAGGAGGAACTGTACCAGACTTGCAAAGTACTGAAAAGAGGCCAGAGATTTCCTTTGCTTACTTCTATTTCCATGCTTCTTATACCACATATCCCCCCCAAATCTTCTGATCTAATTATTCCCTACACCTGAACTCAGAAGATATTTTTCAGAAGTTGTGAATGGTGATCACCAGAGTTACTGAGATAAAGCAACAATGAAGAACTCAACAATACAGCATGTCTATTTAAACACACTTCTTTTTTCAACAATAATACGAATAATTAAATATTTCATTGCCTCTGATTATATTGAATAAACAAATCATTCCAAAGAGGGGCACAAGACCAGCCAGAAAAAAAAAGAAAATGTATCATCTATCTGTCTAATAGCTCAGCAAAGTTACAAGAACATTCTGTTGACTTCTTTATTAACTCAAAGTAACAACTAGAGCCTGGTGAACATGAAATTATACTAGATAGTATTTAAGAATGCTAGGGTAAAAAAAAAATACTACACCAGTAAACAAATTCAAATGGCCCAATTTGAAAAGTGTTGCATATTTAATGGTTACATGTACATTATGAGTAAAATGACTAGCTTCCATGGCATAGAAATCTGACTAAATTAGCCACAGTGAGTGAAATTCAGTGACAAAAGCCACTGACTTAAACGGGACAAGAATTGTATTCTGTATGTGCAGAACAAGCGGCAAAGCAGGTTCAGTCTTTCTCTATAATCCTCCTTCAAACACAATACTAAGTAGATTTTTTCCTTACTTCAGTGTAGCATACCTGATTCTTAAAATGGAGACTTTAGCTCTTGGGAAAGTTGATGGTATATAATTTCCTCTCATTTAGACAGATTGCTTAGAGAAACACGCTAGCAATAAAGATAAGCTTTATTTATCATAATTATAGTGACTTGTTCTTTTAATTAATTCTCCAATTCATGCTAATGTTTACATATTAAACAATTTACATTACTGCTTAAAGGAAGTAATTTTGATATTACTTTTATATATATACGTATATATATGTATATACCTCCATTTATGGTATAAACATACACTGTTGGGTAATACAAAATAGGAAATCTGCTTTGTGTACCGTAGCAGAAATTAGCTCATCAAATGTATTTGGTAAAGACTAAAGGCTCTTAGAAGCATCATGTCTCTTTCTCATCAACTTATCAAATTGTGATAATGCCTGACTGGCATTTCCTGATTACACACTATCTTCCTTATATATTTTCTTACACTTCAGTACCCGGCTCTGTCAGAAAATGATGGCGTCTTTAAATTAACATCCATCCATCTTTAAATTACTTCCATTCATAACTCCTTTGAGCCAGAGCCAAATTAAATTCCAAGAAGCCTAGAAGGGGAAGAGCTTATAAAGAAAGTGAGGATTAATGTTGTTTAAATGCACATTTTCTTAATATCTCGAAGTTCCCTTGCCAATCTTGCTTAGATGTTTACTATTGTTCTGCCAAGTTGCTGACATCTGTGACTTTTAAATTCATTTCATTGTTATAACAGTCAGATGAATGAAAATTAAATTTAGTTACTATATAATCAGCACCACTATCAGAAATAATGTATGTACTTTGTACCATGCCTCAATTTTTGATATTTGCAAGCAGGATGGGAATTTAATTCAGCCCATTCAGAAAAAATGCAGTGTTTAGCACTGGATGACAGGAAGGGGTCTATAATGTTTGTAAAAAATCAGTCTTTATGGAGCACTGGATTCAATGCCTTGCTCACAGAGGGGAAGCATCACTGAAACCACGTTGAAAGCACTGGGGAGTAGCCATGGTGGGGGCTGCAGGGAGAGCTGGCCCCATGGCAGCTACCCTGGAACCGCTGCCTCACACAGGGCCATGGACAGGGCAGGATCTTTTTCTTCACTAGACACTCCAACCTCTTTTTTTGTTTGGTGGGTTGGTTTAGTGAAGTGTCTGTCTCTTCTCCATCGAAAATGTAGACTGACAATGCACAGCTGACTAATAATACCAAGAGTACAAACCCCTGAGTAACTCATGGTTTGTATGTGTCTTTTGCTCTCTCTGGGGAGTGAAAGCAGATATGTAAAGTTTATTTTTATAAATGTTTTTCTACTATTTATAGATATCTTCCAAACAACATCCTTCCGACTCCATTAAATTTCACAACCATGTCAAAATTCACTTTTATATTTATCACTTTTTCTAGTCTTAATACTTTACCTTCTCTCAGTTTCTGAGTGATAGGGTTCTCTACAATATGCACTGCCCTGAAAAACGATTTGAACAGCATTAAGTAGACATCACAGCTATTTTTCTTGCCCAACCTCTACTACTCCTTGGTCTTGAAAGACGTATTTGTACTTCCTATTTCACTTTCCTACTAACTATTATTTTTCTCACAAAAATGAACATCAAGTTCAGTGACGCTAAGATTGCATCAAAAGTTGTTTCTCAGCATTAGAATCTCAATTGTGGTAAGGACACCTGTCTATAATAAACATAACTCAACAGCAATGACTCTTGATATAGTTCAAGTTCTGTCCTTAAGTATTTTACTTGATAGACAGAGTAAGTATACATATATATATATACATGCATATATATTTTAAGGTGTGCTATACTCATAATCACTTCCAAAACAGAATTGGACAACCGTATAAACTGTGTTCTGTCATGTTCAGGCTATAAAAATAAAAGTGACATGGAAGGAACCTAAATGAATACAGACAGACAACACATGTATGTAAAACCAAATAACACTGATTACATTTTTGACACTGTTCTATTTGACTGTATCTCCACCTGAGTCTAGGATAGAAGCACACTCTTTGGAGAAAGAGAAGGACTGAGAGAACTGTTTTTTTCAGGGAATTAGCACTGCATTGTCCGGATCCAGCCATCTCAAATTCAAACATTACGCAGAACCTAGAAGTAAGACAGCTCTTCCCTTCAGGGCTGCCCTCTCCAATCAGTTGCAGTGCCAGTTTGGTCTCTCGTTTTCTCTAAGAAACTGCATTGTACTCTTAATTATATACCCCAAATCAAATGACTTTCACAGTCTCCTTAATTTCTTCTCCTATGCAAAATAGAATTGTTCTGGAATGGATATTCAGTTTCTGCTGGCAAATTAGCAAACCAAAAAGAGTGCTCCAAAGAGGCTTTTCATGTTGTTTAAAGAGAAAAACATTCCTCAGCTTTAAATTTTATCTATTTCAACAGATTATCAGAGAATGTAAAAACAATCACTCAAAATTGCAGAATGATAATTTTATCACAAGACCTGTCAAATAATGAGCAACAACAAGCCTCTGTTTTTATATATCATATGTCAAAGGTGGAAAGAAAAAGTATTCCTTCTCTTAGAAGTAAAGGCAAATTTTATATTGTGAAAAATATATTTTCATTTCCACCACAAATTAAAAGTTTGATAATTTTCATTTTTGTCTGTCACTTACAGCACTTTAAAAAATGTGATAACAATCACATGCTGCTTGTAGAGTACAGAATACACTGGGGATATTTCCAGTAGGTGAAAATAACATGTTTTATTCAACCACTTTGAGGCCCTTGAGGTGGCATGAACAAAAAAAATCATGCTCTGTGTTAGCACCTGAATGAAAGGAAGAACAAAGTATAATGGAGTATTAGTTTAAACATTGTTTAACTAATTTTGCATCAGTATGTCTCTTGTTTAAAAAGAAATAATACCACCATCTCATGCTACTCAGAATTTAAAGACAGAATATATATTTGATTTCAGCATGCAGGCTTCATAACCAGTGGTATCTTTTGCTTAAACAGTGCTTGCTCACTTTTGAAACACTTCAGTCTGTTAAAATCTCATGCTCTAAAACACTACTGAAGCTCATGATTTTCAGAAGGAAGGACAGAAGAATTAACCAGACCCTAGTTCCTTTGTTCCTAACCAGCCTTTGTTGCTAATCAGTTTTTGTTGTCCTCCAAATCTGTAATTATGGTGTCGCTTTCAGACTGCAATAGGATACCAGGTTTACATAGCATGGGGAGAGATAAACAAGTACTCAGTGCAATTTGAAAGGTTTTGACCTTTAAAAGCTGTTAATCTACACGTGAATTATAATTAATCAATTAAAAGAGATTCAGTCTAGTACCAACATAATTAGATACAATTTTACTGCTGAGCAAGCCATGCTAACCCCAAACAAATGAAGGCAGAGTCCATTGCTTCCTTATATTTTCAAATATCCCAGCTCTGGAGTTTTAGCAAAAATATGCATGTTTCCCAAGTGGGATTTTTATGGTTTTGGATAGTAGAAGTGTTGGATGGCTAACTGCGTTCCAAGCTCAATTCTATGGAATAGTGTTTGGAAAAGTCTTCTTGCGTTAGCCTACATATTGTCTTTAAATATTTCCCTGGGAAAGAAGGGAAGAAGGAAAATACGATCCAAGGCACTGCAGTTATGAAAAGAGGTGATTGCTGATGATTATTTTCTGGAATCTTTGAGGCCAAATTCAGGGATAAAACAGTAAACAAAAAAACACATAATGTGTGTTGTATTTAACCACCAAAGCTAATAGCCTTCAACCTAAACCCAATGGGAATAGGCAGTGATTAGAGACACCTGCAGGTTAATAATTGGAGACATCTAAGCACAGAGGCAATTAATATAGGAAAACTCTCTTGAGGGTAGAAAGGCAGCACTGTTTAAATAAATAAATAAATTCATATGTATGCATACATAAAAGGGAATACTTCCAATTCTTCTGAATAGTCCAGCTTCCTAGAGGGACCAACAAAGTCTTCACTGAGGCATCCTTCAATGTCAATAGGAGTCTTGTCCCAGAAAAACGGCTGAAATAAATATTTTGGTGTTTTCAAAACTTTAGGAGCCTGAAAAGTTCAAGCATTTGATTTGGATACATATTTTGTGATGGTTTGAAATTTCAATTTGTAATCTACTATTACAGACCTCTGACTTCAAAGCTTCCCTGTAGAAACTTCACATTAATTTCAGAGGAATTTTTATGCCTTGTTATATAGCATAAGAAATACGTCCAAAATTCAGACACGGTAACACTACTGAAGACAATTTTACAAGCCTGAAACAACAGAAATATGAATGACCTTATATGCATAACTTACGGGAAGGCTTAAGTGCTGGTTAAGCTTTATAGAAGAAAAGGAAGGTGGCCACTGTAACACTATGATGTCCAGCTCTATTCTCAAGTCTGTAATTCCTTTCCTAGCAGCTTGAACACAAACACTCATTAAAAATAGAAAGAGCTGATATTCGAATCCTTAGAAGAAGTTTGAACTTTGGTTTTAATATATAAAGTTAACATAGTTGGCATTTTAAGAAATTACATGTAAGCCAGAAGAGACATTTTTCCTGGAATTTTCAATCTTTCAGTTTCGTTTCTCCCCTAACTATGTACGATGCAACTAATGTTTCACTATTCATTTTCTCTTCAAATCCTGCTGTTAAAGTAGATGTTTCAACGGTAAGTAGCAAAGGCTAATGTATTCCTCAACAAAATGGAAAAATGATAAAGTGAAAAAATACATTAAAGGACATTACAGGATAACTCTGACCATGCGACCTGGTCATAAAAACACATTTTCAGAGAAAGAAATCAAAAACATTCTAGAAATAGAAGGATATGAGTTATTTATAGGCATAAAAGTCTCTGGGAAACATACAAAATTTGCCCTTAAATGAGTCAGTGTAAGAATTTTTCCTGTTGCTTTTTCTTGACTTCTAATGAATAAATAACTTGCTTCAATCTTCCTACATATTCTCATCCCTCAGGTGATTTTGATTTGAAAATAGGCATCCAAGTTATCTAATACTTGTCCAATTTTCTGGTCAGAAGAACACATTGTAAAGTGCATGCACTGGGGCTGAAGAGGGTCTGAATTAATGAGTGAACCATATTAAGATTAAAAATCTGGGGCATTTTCCCCCATCCTCTCTTGCTACTGAAAAGGGGTGAAGAAACCTCCTTCTCACTTTTCCACATGCAGCCATGACAGCAGCAAGGCTACCACCTCAGGTACACCAGCTACCCTCCCTGCCCACATGCTAGCCAATACTTCAGCTCCAAAATCAGAATAAAGTCACAAGGCAGATGCCTATGCAAAGAGCACACTTTTCCAGAGCAGTAAGAAGCCCTGCGAGGTATGTCTCCCTGAACTGCCAGGCCATATACAGCTATATACATCTTTATTGCTTCTTACAAAATACGCCACACCAATCTGCATTCTCCCATTGAATGTATATTTTCTTGATTAAGATTAAAATTAGCCTAATTAGAAACATAATCTGAAATAATTGAAAGATGGGAGGAGACTTGCTTCCATCTTTCAATTTAATCCCATTAGCTGACAGTAAACCTATCCTAGCTTTCTTGCACAAAATTTCCAGAGCATTTTAGCTAACACTTTTTAGCATGGTGACATGTTAAAATGCAATCAGAATGTGTCAGAAAGGTCTCCCTGAGCAGAAGAGCAAGTTTTGGGGTTTTTTTTCCCACATAACTTGCTCAGTCTTGTTCTTTGCATTGTCAGATTAAGTGGGCCACACTGAATTTAATAGAGAAGATAAGCTATTACTACATAGTTTTTCAAAATCTTCAGAGAAATACTAGAGATAATTGCCTTTAATGGTAATTTAATAAGCAACATTCTTGTGTGCAACGTATCTGCATTGTATCTTCTGGAGTGGAATTACTAATTGTAGTTTACTAATTTTTGTGTTTACAGAAAGCCAAAATATAAGCAGCATAATTTCATCTACAAATGTCTCCTATTGTAAGCATTTTACATTAAAAAATAAGTTATAAAGAAAGAGAAAAAGGACATATGAATTCACTCAGAGACATATGAAATGTGAAACAGAAATGGTGGTTAAGGCCTGTCTGTATTCTTCCCTAAACGTCCTCTTGACAAAATACTTTTTCTCCACAAATTTCTTCACAGAGCTTATTTGTAAACAATATAATATTTACAATGATGTACAATCTAAATCATGGTAGAATCAGAAGAGCTTCAAGACCTCTAGGAGAGTTTTGAAAAAAAAACCCAAACAAAAAACCCGAAAAATTGATGTAATTTGTTTGTTACATAGTCTGTAAGTTTTTAGGGTCTATACAGGTATCCCCACTGAAATGTAGACATTACTGAGAAAGTAAAACACTACAGATATATACCTGCCTAATAAAACTGTATGAATAATATGACACAGAAGGAAGGAATAATGATCTCCTGAACCCAAAAATCTGACTTGTATTAGCGTCATGAGGTTGGGGCAAGTTAACTGAAGCCTGTGGGCTGTGTAAGTGCTTTCACATGCCCCTTGCCTTGTTGAAGGGATTGAAGAATAGCAAATGATGTGGTGACACTCGTGGGGGTGGGATTTATTCTCCTAGCTCTCTTGGGGATGATGGATGATTACAGTCTGTAGCAGAGATTTTTTCCAGTCTCAGTTGAGCTCTGCCATTTGGCTTTGTTTAAAAGCACAAAGGGGCTATGTGGTAAAAATCTCTCTGTGCAGCAGTGGGACTGTGAAGTTTTCCAGCAAATGCTTTTATATGTTTATTTTTCCAAAAAACTTTACCGCCTAACTTCTTCATTTTCAAGCCTCTTACAATCCTAACCTGATAAGAAGTTGAGCTGCAGGTGACAAGTGGAGATTAACTGGTTTGTCCAGGACCATACACACGGAGAAAGATTTGGGTAAGGTATTAGTCCTCAGCCAAAGGTAGCATTGTAATGCTAGGATTTTACTTTAATTTTGGGATAAATGTAACACAGAAATATTAAAAATGGAGAGGCACATCTGGATACTTTCTTAAAGAAAACCTCAAAGAAGTTGCTTTTCTAAGTAATTTAATTGAGAATTGCTTATGCTCCTCAAGATATCTCTGATCTGTTTTCACATTACCAGTGAAATATTGTTTCATACAGTATTAAGAATTACATGAACACTGGTAGGGTAATTTAGGGAACCTAAGAGATTTAAAGACAACTGCTTTTTCAAGAATTCTCACTGTTATTGCCACCAGTATTAATTAATTGCATTATACGTACATCTTTGGGATCGCATTCCTCAGGATCTCTTGCTCAGTCTGAACCATTAAGATCTCAATGAAAAGAATGGAAAAAGTGCAGAGCCTCCCTCAGCACTGTGAATGGCAATAAAAACCTAGGAGGTATCTACCTTTCTCTTACAAGCCTCCTGCCAGAAAAATCAGGAAAAGAGGACACTATCACACCAGGTGAGCTTTTAGACAAGAGGCAACATAGCAGTCCACAAACAGGGAGACATTATATTTTGAGAGCTAAACATGACTTAGTCCAAATTTCATTAAAAAGCAGGTATTAGGCAAAGACTATCTCTGCCTAACAGTAGCTCATGTGATATTTTACTCTGGCTCTACCCTAAGTATTTTTCAGTAACAATACTATAGACATTAACAGAGGAAACAGTAAGCCAAACGTCTCTTACACTCTACAAAGGATATACAGACATCTGCCTTAGTGTTTTGACACTGCTTTGTTTTGCTGTCCTCCATCAAGTCCAACTTCAACAAACAAACAGAAATAACAAAATTTGAAAGGTGATCTTAAAGTTATTGGACATTTAACAATATAATATCAATCACTGCAACCTATTTTTTTGCCAAAAATGTGCAATCTGTAAAAGAGATGGTGAACCAGGTATCTTAAACTTGACAGAATGAACTATGTATTCCTAATAACAGTATCTGTGGTTAGAGCTTTAAAAATTAGTTTAAAGAGACCTAGAAACTGATGTTGGCAAATAATGTAAATTTAGAGTATGAATATCTGTTTGGATGACCTATATATTTCTCAATAAGCCAGTATCATAGGTCTCTAAAGAATGCATGCAAATTCTAAAATAAACTTTATCACACATTTTCTCTTCCAACTTTGAAAACTACAGGAAGGTTTAGTAAAACAAAAATACTTAAATAGTACTTGAATCCAAATGGATTACTTTCAGTTCAAACCTAAACATTTCGTAGCTTGAAGCTATTCTTTAAGAAAAGTGAAAAAGTGCTTTTGATTGTTCTCGGGAGACACAAGCTTAGTCTCAGCAGAGGCTTAACATTTATTAAGTGACCCATCACCAATGTATATTAATTAGCCTTTGTAATGATTTATGTGGACTGCAGGATATCTTTGGCTAATACTGCACTCCTGAAAGCATTTTCTGGATGTTTGGGCTGCTTCTATGGCTTATCAGGTCTATACCACTGAAGTGTGGCCATGGCATAGCAATGTATAGTGCATGTTTGTGCTTTTCACTTTAACATTAAAGGGAACACATTCCTGAAGATGCAAAGATCCCAAACCCACTTATCTATTGTAATCATTATAAGGTATGGAGATAGTACCCTTTGGTAATGGTAAAAAAAATTAACAGAATATAGAGCAAGTGAGGAAAGACAAAGTTAATATATTTTTTAAAATAAATCTATTATTTTCTGTCACTGTTCATGATGCAGAATTTTGAGTGTCATTACATTTTTTTTAGCCAACGATAGAATGTATGATGAATACTAGAAGCAAAACCAGATTAGAGACATAAAATGAATGGGTAGATTTATGACATAATGTTACTCTGGTGGAGTTCTCAAAGCACAAAGTTTGTTCAATTACACACTCATGAATCATGGCAATTTTGCAAGTAACATTTTAATCTGCACCTGTAATCTGGTAAAAAAAAAATTATAATGCTTCTTTTGCTTTGTGGGATGCTGGTAGGGATACAATGCCTGTGATACAAATATAAAACTATTACTGCAATCTTGCTAACTCACATGAAAGACTGAAACTCAGTTATTAAATAGCTTTAAAGCATGCAATGTATGGCTAGGTTGTAGACTTAATCTTTTCATCATACTTATCCTCATTTATATACAATTCTAACTTGTGATAACATTCAGTTAGCTCTTCTTAGATTTAAAATTAAGATCATTTTTAACAGATTTTTTTAAACTCATGGTGATAATTTTGAATACCAACGTATATATATTCAAAGCAACGAAACTGTGTATTGAAATATTGGAATTTACCTTTCATGTACTCATCATGCCTCACTAAGAAGTTGAATTTCATGTCCTGCTTTATAGTAAGAACATATCTCTTTGATGTTTTCATTTTTCTGTAATAAATATGCCTAGGTTGACTTCATACAGTCATTATGCCTTGGCTTCACTTTTGTAGTACTAATCTCTCAAAATAAAATGTTTCAAAACTTTTCCCTGTTTCCAAACTGCAAGCTATTGTGAAATTATATTCTTTATATATGGAACATCTGTAACATCAACCGGTATTTTCTTTTAGTGCAGATTATTTGTCAAATGATGTGAAAATATTGTTGAGAGGGTTGTTTTGGTTTTTTTTTAATGTTGTATATATCAGTTCTGGGAGTCACGCTGTATTTCAGAGGAGTATTTTGCACTCCTGTCAAAATGCACATATATCTCTGAGAATTTATTGCTAAACAGTTTTGTGGAAAACATGCAGTTGACCTCTACTTTCACAAGTTACAATGTAAAATGACTGTCAGATATCTTAAGTTACTACTCACAAAGATTTTCACTGGAAGAGATTATCATCACTGGGATAACAAAAGCAATTCCAAGTAATATACCTGACTAAATACAATTAAGTAAACCAAGTTAAGAACCAAATGTTTATTGAAAACTGTGTATGATCAATCTGTATAGATAATTATGACAACAATATAATTCTCATATAATGAATGGAATTCAATAAAATCAAAACTTAATGTATTCTGTGAGATAATACTAAGATCAAATTGATCTTAGTAAACACGTGAATCTTTTATCAAGATTTGGTCTATAAATTATGCATCACAATGCCTTAAAGAAAAAGAATCTCTTTCATGGGCTCATACTGCAGAGTGTCTCCTCCTCTTTCAAATTTTCAATATTGGAAATAATTGCTGTTAGATGAAACTTTGACAATACTATGTGTCTTTTCTAATTCTGCCTCCACTTACCACTATTTCCCAGGACCATGTGTCATGTCCAGTCCTCTGGACCTGCATTTTTTGGTATTGCTGTTTTTCTAAGATTTATTTGCTATTCTTACCCGCATTGACCTAACAGTGAAAAACTGTAATGTCTTGAACATACTTAATGGAAACTCCTATGAGACTAAAGGGGTGATAGCCTTGAAAAGAGGAAGGGAGGATAGGTAGAAAGCTTAAAGTTGAGTACATAAAGAAGCCCATATAGGCACACTGTTTCTCCAGAATACAAGAATCCTTTGTCCAGAAGATCAAAATAAAATAGTCAAAGAAAGTACCACAAAAACCCAAAAGATGCTGACTTGTCACTGTCTTGGCTAACCAGTAATGGAAAACCGCTAAAACGAAAAGATAATTCTTTTAGGTAATCAAATGCATAATGATTATATAAGAGCGTGTAGTTTGGTAAAATAATGTATCACATTAGTTTGTGGAACATCCCTACTGTCAAAGACCCGAACTCTAATTACTATGTAAGCTTTCTGAATATCAGGTAAGTTATTATTAGTGTAGGTGAGAATGTTTGAATGAGATGTTGGGATCTAAGACCAGGAAAAGCAGCAAACCTCACTGGTTGCCGTCTGAGTCCCGCTGGGATGGTGAGAGTACTTGCTTCAATTGCTGCACGGCTGCAGGGTTGGATAGTTAAATGATTTCACAATTAGTTTATAATTTCTGGTATAAAATATATTTGCTAGTTTTCTGGTACACAATGTTTTCTAGGTCCCTAGACTTAGTCCATTAGAGATAACCCATATGAGAGACTATGAATAAAAGCGCACAGAAGCTACCAAAGACTGTGCTGACCTTACTGGACTATGAGAGTACATCTGCTTTCATTTAACATGAGACTGAAGTGTGATAAAGAGAGAAATATTACCCTTCACGCTCATTTTCTCGAAAACCAGTATTATCTTTTTTTTTTTTTTTTTAATTTTGCAGTTCTTTTAACCTTTACAGCTTTTTGTATATGGTGACTTTAGTAAAGGCCAGCTGTTGTAATATATATCCAGCTGATGAAACTAGTGGAAAAGAGAGGCCAAGAAAGGTGTCCTGGATACCATCACAAAGAAAATCAATGTTATTTTTATTTCAGTGTTCATATTTCGGGTGGGGAAGGAGCAAATTACTTAGTCTGTTAAGCCAACAAAGAATTCCAGTAGCATTTTAGGTTAAGACATGCAGCCTGCAAAGAATGAATACTGAAGCTCAATTTGTTACTTTCCAGACTTTTAACACCTTGAAGTAAGTCACTATAAGCATCTAGGAGTGGAATAAAAGAAAATTGGTCTGAAGCTCAGAAAAGGGCATCCATGAACTATTTAAACCTGAACCTTGGGGTCAGAGCTTTCACATCTGCTTGCATACCTTATGGAGGCATTCTATCATATCTAAGTGTCCAGCAAACACACAACACAGTGTTCACATATGGAAATGGATATGTACTATCTCAAGAGGAATAGAGCTGAGTATACATGAAACCAGAAAATCACAGGAGACGATTTTATCTGAATTCCATGCCTGGATTAGAGACTACCTTTTGTCTACACATTACATGATAACACAGCTGATGCTTCCTGAAGTGCAGCTAAGATGAAATGTGAGATAATGAAGAACAGACATATTTTTTAAAAAAATAATTATATAGAAATATATTTTTTAATTGTTCAGCAGCATTTTTTAATTCCTAGAGAACTCAGACTGTTGGAGTGATGGATTAAAAGGAAGCAAAAGGGACACAGTTCACAAAGAAGCAAGTTGTTACTGAGATGTTGCTCTAGCTACATAGTTGAGGTCACTTAAGTCATCCTCTCTTGTAAAACCAGTAGGAATGGCTGAGTGATTAACTCATTTGCTAAATGACTGAACTAGATCAGACTCTTGAGAAATTCATGGGTTGAAGAGTAGCTGTTCAGATGTGCAGGTGCTACTACTCAGTTTCTAGAAATTATCCTCTTCTGGCAGCTATTTAATTCAACCTAATTACATATGCAAAGTTTGGTTATTTTTCTTACACATGACTCATTTCCCAAAGCATGTGTAAGGGTCATACTGCATGTGTGCCCCAAATACCTGTTGATAAGAAATACAACAAACCTATAAAGAACATGAGCCATACAGCTCAAAAAACTGTCTACAAGATGCACTTTTGCAATCACTCAAAGCAAAAAAAAAAAAATAAATCTGCAATTATTTCATAGAATTATAGGATGGTAGGTGTTGGAAGGGACCTCTGGAGATCATCGAGTCCAACCCCCCTGCCAGCGCAGGAACACCCAGGGCAGGCCACATAGGAACAGATCCAGGCAGGTCTTGAAAGTCTCTAGAGAAGGAGACTCTACAATCTCTCTGAGCAGCCTATTCCAGTGCTCTGTCATCCTCACAGGAAAGAAGTTTTTCCTCATGTTGAGGTGGAACTTCCTGTATTTCACCTTACTACCTTTACCTCCTGTCCTATCACAGGACACCACTGAAAAGAGACTGACCTCTTCTACTTGACACTCATCCTTCAGACATTTGTAAACATTAATAAGATCCCCTCTCAGTCTTCTCTTCTTCAGGCTAAACAGCCCCAGGCCTCTCAGCCTTTCCTCATAAGAGAGATGTTCCAGTCCCTTCATCATCCTTATAGCCTCTGTTGGACTCTAGTACTAATTTCCCTGTCCCTCTTCAACTGTGGAGACCAGGGCTGGACAGAGTACTCCAGATGTGGCCTCATTAGTGCAGAGTAGAGGGGGAGGAGAACCTCCCTTGACCCGCTTGCCCTTTAATTTCAAATTTATTTGAATTAAAGCCTAATGATGTTTACAGCACTGTATTAATATTTCCTTGACCTCACTGATAAAAATCTACTCAATATTTATTTTCCTAAAAGCTATTTTCCAGTTTGGGATATTATACAGTTTAAGCAGCTAAAAAGTAATGCATTATACAGTAACTGTGAAAGGTCAACTGAATATAGTAAAAAATGAGGAGCAGTAGAAATAATTGTGCTGGAATTAGAGATATATTCGATCATCCAGGTCATCTTTTTGACAAAGCACAGTTGTTTCCTGTTTCCTGATTTGTTAAGTTTTTTAGAAGATTCATGAAGAAAGGTAACTGAACATTCATTTTGTCCTAGTTGGCTGAAACTTTTGAGTAGATAGCTACAGTTTGAAATATTGTTGTAGTCTGAAAATCACTGTAGTTACCCCTGAAAATTCACCTATTAAATTACAAAAATTCTCAGAACTGGAGTAAAACAGAGGAACGTCCATTTCTACATTCTGTTTTCTTATATTCATCTTTTAGGCATCTTAAGGTTTCTCATTCAAAACAGTGACATGCAGCTAAAAAGGCCTCTTTTCATTCAGATTCAGATATAACTGTTTCTTGAGCTGCTACAGTTGTTTGAGATCTCCCAAGCATGATATATAAATATATGCATAGACACTAGAGGTAAGAGGGTAATTACTACTACTTTCACTGCTATTGCAAAACAATGTTCCATGATAATATTCAAGCTGGACTTTTACTGAATTGAAAACGAGTGTCTCAAAAGCATTAGGAAGAGTGCGCATCACAAATACATCTTCCACTCACTAAAGTTTGTTTGTTCACTATGAAAAATTTTTGCATTAACCCAGATGCAATTAAAGTAAAATTTGTTTGAACCTATATTTATAGGAACTTTGTTAAACATCTACAGAGTGTAACAGTGAACTGTCTGTAACAAATTTATAGCTGTGCTACTTTAGAAAAAATCATTCAATAGTAAATTGAAGAGAGTGTGGTGACTAATGGGGTTCATACTAAATCTGTGCTGCTTGTTCTGGATGGTTGAAATCAAAAGAACACTTTTCACCACTTGGAGTCTGGATGTGCTTTGAAAACCCTAGACTTCCCTCTCTTTGATCCAATGAAATGAAGTGAAACATGTAGCCTCTAGGCAGTCTTTAGGTACTGAAAGATCAAATAGATGCTATTACAGTGCAATTTGCTTGGTGAAGCCTAACAGAATGGATCTGCTCAAAAGTTACTGTGTATTTTGCAGATCACATAGATGAGAAAAAAGCAACAGAACTGAAATTGTAGTACATTTGTAGTGTGGATTCAAGTGCTGTTACTGAAAAAATGCATACTTTACTAGTATTGGTAAGGTACATTTGGCTAAGAATTACTCTGGGATTAGACCTAACGCTACTTTGGGTTTGACTCAATGTTTGTTTGGTTTTTTTTTATTATTTTGCTTCAGTGTTTGTTTGATTGTTTTTGTTTAGTTTTTTTTTTTAAATCTGTTTAAATTGTTCATCAGAATAGAATTATATGTTCACCTTGTTTTGGCTAATAAGCAAGTTCTGGTTTCGGTGCATGTATGAATTAAGTATTTTCATGACTTTCATATTTCTCCTCTAAGTTATTTTTTTGTCTCATCTCTAATTTCCTAGAATTTTGCTGTTCTAGATAGATAATAATTCAATAAGCTTTTAGGATTCACAAACATTTTTTTGAATGAAATGGCAGAGTTCCAAATATCTACACAACAGAAAAACCCTGGAAACTATATACAAATAGTCCCTCATCATACTTCATTTGCCATGCTCTGATTAGTTGTTATAGAAAAATGGAGTCAATGTAAGACTAGTAATTACCCAATCAAGAGTGGCATCCGAACTTTTCATATAAGAATTTGATACAGGACATAAGAGCTGTATTTGGAATTCACTGGAATTTAGCACTCTGTACAAATTTGAATTGGAAATTACAGTATTTTTCCCTGCTTTCCCATAGAATATTTTTGCTCTATGCATGATAATTTGAATAGTTCCAAGAAATCACACTTAACTAAATGCAGTTAGCACTGTCTTTCTTGGCCAATGCCTCTGTCCTGGTTTAAGTGAGAACAGAACTAATTCTGTTCAGTGATTTTACTTTCCATCTCAGTCTCTAACTAACTGCACTTTCTGAAGATAACAGCATATGTTTGCAGGCAGTGTCTGCTTCTAGCAGTGATAACGCCTGATGTTTAGAGTTAGCACCAAGGATTGGTGTGCAGATCACGGTCACTGCTGAATCTTGTGTGCCACACTGGGGGGTGCAGAAAGTAAAAGGCTACACCTGCAGGAAAGAGTGGACAGGACAGGTGACCCTAAACTGACCAAGCCATGTGTGTCATATTTGGTATAAAACTGAGGGATCAGGAGGGTCTCTCCCTCTTTTTGTCCTCTTGGCCCACCTTGTCATCTTGGCTCCGGTCCTCTTCTGGTTTCTTCCTCAGAGCATCTGAGGAGGTCTCTGTCTGTTCTGCCTTTGATCTGATCTGTGTGTTCCTGAATCTAGTACCAGAATCCAGCTCCTGAACACAGCTCCCATTTGCTGTGGGGCCCAGTCTGGGACTCTCCCAGTGCCTGCTCCACAGCATCAGTGGTGATAGTGATGTAATTACCATCAGGGGGGTTGGGTTCAATACCAGTTTTGTATATATTTGTATATATTCCATTTTTGTTATTATCGTTTTCATTAAAGCTGTTCTAGTTTCCTTTTCTAATCGCTAAGTCTCTCTCCTTTTTTCCTTTTCCATTCCCCTTTGGTGAGGGAGGGGTGGTTAACAGAGAGCATCTGTTATAGGTCTAAGGGGCCGCACTGACCTTAAACCATGACAGCCTCTTTAAATGCACAGCCCACCCCTACTCTACAATAGGGCAACTTGTGTGGTTGTTACGAGTCAGTACACTTCTCCAGGATTTGCAGTGATTCACTTAATTCCTGCTCTCTGACTAGTCCCTGCCTTTCCTTTAGACCCAACTACAAATAAGCAATCAAAAAGCATGGTGCAGAGACATTTAATTGCATCAAAAGTACTACTTTCATGCTAAGAACTGTATTTGATAAAGGGCAAAAGGGGCTCAAATCAACTTTTACATTGTGATGCCGAAAGCATTAATTTGGACCGTTGCTCCTCAAAAATTAATGACTCATCAAATAATCAGTACAGTTCTGCTTTCACAAGGTAAGAGTCAATGAAATATGCTTTAATTCTATAGAAAATAGTAATAAATGAGGAGGTGTTCCATGAATCTCAGGAGACAACTTCTAACAGGGTCTACTAGAGAGAACAAGGACATGAAGAACCAGATCTGAGATTCTCATAGGCTACTTGGAAAAGCATAATTAATTGCCAACACACCTTGATCTAAACCTTTATCTAAGCAAAACTGGCACTCCTTTTGTTTGCCACTATTTAAAAATAAAATTCCATCTTGCTGATTGTAAAACCCCGATTTAAAAACCAAAACAACAACAAAAAACAAAACCAAAAACACACACACAAAAGCAGGGTTTTTTCACTAAGATAACACACACCTCCAATTGCCTTCTGAAGCTGTATGGAAATAAACAAAGATCATATACCTCCTAAAATGTCACCTTCCACCACAATATATTGATGGATCTCAGAAGAATCCTTCTGCAGAGAAGAACTTTGTCACAAGCGCATAGTGTTCAGCTGGGATCAAATCACATTTGTTTGTAAATCTATCTTAGAACCTTGAAACCTACATCATTCACATAAACTCTTCTTAAACTTCTTGACTTTTTCTATGATTCTAGGCATTAGTAGGTAAGTAGCAACACTGGACACCTGACTGATCAAAAAAAAATATACATCAAAATTAGATGCTGGTGTCAGCTTCCACTAACCCTGCATTTCCATTCTGTGTAAGCTAAACAATCCCCATGTTATGCATAACCAGAATTGCGTAGTTTGCATTCATTCATAAACCTGTTTCTAGAAAAAAACATGCTTATTCTTTATTACTGAAACCTAAAATATAATGCATCCACATACACATGTATGTTCACAATGAAGTTACGCTAAACTGCTATTAAGCTTTGATACAACATCAGCTGGATGGATTACCTCTTTCTGGTGCTGGCAGCTTTTGAATCCTATTTTCTTTTTTCATGAATGTAGTTTTGATTTTACAGATCTAATTTTAGATCTAATTTTCAGCAAAGTCTAAGTGACCCAGTAGCTGTAATCCTGCTTTTAAAACTGACTTAGCCTTCCAAACAGCTAATGAATAACATTAGTTTCATTTACCAGCTGCCAGATTCTTCAAGTTGATGAGGAACTACCAATGATCCAGAAAAGTGTTGTTTTATCTTACTCATATTGTGTTAAATCCAATAAATGATTCATAATCTCTAACCTGCCTGTGAATAGTAAATCCTGAGACTTGGCTGGTGATACTTGAACATTGCAGGTGTAAATTATGTCCCATCTCTTTAACTAGGGCTACCACATCCTGTAATACAGTTGGAAGACTATCTTGAAAGATACAGTTATTACATGAATTGCATCAGCTTCAGAGTCAAAAGTATTTCATGGTTTTGCAATAACTCACAGCTGAAGACCTCACTAGACAGCCAACCATTTACTGTTAAAAGACTAATTCGTACCCTTCCTTTTCATCAATGCTGTAAATCTTACAGCCCGGGCTTCACAATGTTTTTGCTGTGAGGAACTCAAACCACACTCAAACGTACTTAATTGCTTACAATCTTTATCTTTCACTCATGTGTGTCAAAGCATTCATTTTGATCTTATTTCCTAAGAAATTAATGGCAGTACATATTTTTATGGCTATTTTACATGACTGCTTGAAGAAAAACACCAAGAAGTTTTTGGGTTTTTTTCTTTCCTACCTTCACAGTAACTTTGTTTTTCTTCCTAATTAAGACAAAATATGTAAGCTTAGATCTCCAAAGACACCTACTAGAAGGTAGGTGTTCAAATATCATTCACTTCTATGGAATATATGTATGCAACTTCCCCAAGACTCTCCCTTGATACCTAGCCTAAAGTTTGATCAGGAAACAGTGGAAATGCCGTTAATGTGTAAACTAACATGAGAGGAAAGGCTGAAAAATTAAAATTCTTGCTTCCTTCTAAGTAAAACCAAGGAAAAAACCCCAGATATTGCACACTTTTTTTCTCATACATTACTGAACTCAGAAAGAAGACCATTAGCAGTAGAAAGCAAACCCAACATACTAGGCCAGTGGCGCAATAAATTTTGAAGGACAAAAGCACTACTTCCCAAACACAACAGCCAAAGTAGTGGTTCATTAGGAGCTACTACAAACTCTCACTTTTCTTCTGATGAATATAGCCAGTAGAGAATAAAAATATACTGAACTGACAAGGCAGTTTGAACAGAAATATTTGACCGCCTCTCGTCTTTCCCCTCCTATGTTACAGATAAACAGTCAAATAATTGGGTCAGTATTGTGACTGAATAGTAGGAGCTTTTGGCATAAAAAGAACCTAGTTGTTTGCCAAATATAGAAATAGTACCAGAGTAAAGTTTGTAGCTCCACTTTATCATGTAGTCAGGCATTTTACTTTATTTTTAAACTGTTTCATGTATGTTTATATTCCAAATTAGTAGTTTGATGT
Source organism: Actenoides lindsayi (assembly GCA_025331215.1). Lineage (NCBI taxonomy): Eukaryota > Metazoa > Chordata > Aves > Coraciiformes > Alcedinidae > Actenoides > Actenoides lindsayi. The sequence goes on along the minus strand of WTSP01017804.1, from coordinate 9,145 downwards.
CAATTACATTTACTTACTCAGCAGTACAATGCTGAGGTATCAATTAGAATACATTAGAAAATAAGAAGCAAGTCTAAGTTTGCTCTCCTGCTAAAATCAAATAAAAATGTCAAAGTACTGCAATCAGACAGTTCAGATATGAATATTCATGGGCAACTGTTTGTGACAGATTTATGAATGCTTTCACCTGCTGGTGGAAAAACATTAAGTTGCAAAATAAAGCTATTAAAGTAAGTGAAAAGGAAAAAAAAAGGATATACACAGATGGATGATGATCTTGGAATTATGCAATCTTGCAAGAAAAGAATGGTTTTATTTTTCATATTATGAAAACATTTGTTTTATGTATGCAGATTGTCAAGGTCTTAGCATTTAACTCACTATCATCCCACAACGTTCACCGAACAGTATTCCCAGTTTATGCGAAATGGTGAGCACGGCTATCTAATCACCACGGCTATCTAATCACCACCTTCTGGCAGAAACTCATGAAGTGGTAGTTCTGTGAGGATTTAGACTGCTATGCGTACTGCTGTTTGCCTGAACTGTTTTAACAAAAGAGGAAATCTCCATTAAGAAAAGAGCATTATGTCGCCCAGGATAAAGGGTTTGATTATAAATATTCTAGCACTGCTAGAGTGCTTTCAGCCTGAGGATGTGAAATTGCTTTTAATATATTAAGACTCAGGATTTTTAAGAGGAAAGCATTAGCCCCACTTTATAGATGGGGAAACTGATGAATACAGAGGATAACTGATTAGTTCAATTTAAAACCAAAACACACTGGTTCAAGGCAAATAAACTAATTCAGTATTTTATTGATGGATTAAGCAATTTCTGTGAGTTAAAGCACTATTTTAATGATTTATGCTAGAGAAGTGTCATGATCTGAAGCTTGTTAAAAGGTGTGTAAAAAAAAAAGTATGTGTTTGCTTTGCCATTTGCATCAGAGGAGACTTTGTTGTGCGTTCTTTGCATTGATCTCTTAAATTTTGCATATTTGACGCCACAGCCCTCACTTCAATTTATTAATTTCTTGCAAACGTAAGTGAAATATGTGAAAATTCAGATTATTTTAATAAACTGCTGCAGGCAGTTAAACAAGTATTTCTGTCGATATCTATAAATACCATGCTCACCTCAGTGGATTTGTGTGATACGATCTGACTTAGCTTCATAAAGATAAAATCAGACGGAAATGAAGTAGAAGAGATAAGGGATCATAACAACAGTTCTTAATGAAACAACAAAGAGGAAGCTACTTAATGGGGAATAACCCAGCCTTACTACAGCAGCAAGGTTTATCCATCTCTGAAATAGAAATAAATGTAATAGTAAAAAATGTATTAGTTTAAGCAAGAAGGTATTTTGAGTGGGTATCTTAACAAGAATTATATTTGAGATTGGGGTGGTGGGGGGTAGTGCCATATGAACAGGGACCAAATAGTGGAGCATGGATGAAAAGAATGCAAGATTCACAAACGAAGATTCAATCCTTCATAAGAATAAATTTTTAGAGACGTTTTTTCTTGCTTCAAATATTTATCCATATCTGTGGGTGAAAGGGAAGACTGCACTGTCTTGAAGAAGCTCATTTGATTAAGATGTTTTATTAGCTTGCTGGACTTTTGCTCTCTCGGAGGAAAAAAAAACCCCAAAAATCAAACAAAAAAACCCTATGCAAAAAATAAAATAAAAAAAAAGCTGTTAAAGACAGTCAGTCCAGACAAGTTAACCTGCCTGGCTAACAGATAAATGATGCTGAAGTACACTTCCTCTTCCCCTGAATGATCTATTTACTCATTGGAAGAAAAATGAGACACTTGCTGGAAAGATGTACTCAGAGGGACTAAAAAGAGACAAAAATGTGCTGTCCAGCTTTTAGACTGTGGTAACTATGTGTGATCTTGCATAGGGTTCATACAAGCCAAATGTGACGTGATACTAAAATACTCACTGCATTTTTTGGCAACCAGAAGTTTGAGCTGAATCCTAAGGATCTACCTTCTGTGAGGGGCTTTTTTCCTAATCCCTTTTTGAGCCCGTTTCTGCATTCAGCATCAACAACATCCTCCAGCAATAATTTACATAGTTTAAGTAACAGAAGTAAGGAAAGAACTTTCTTCTGTTTTAAATATTCTACTTGGTAATTTAACCAGGTGTCTGCAAGATGTTTGAGCAAGATCAACCAATTATTCTGTACCCTTTTCTTACTGAGCTTTTTAGGAAAGAGCCTTATTCCCAGGTGGCTACCCACTGAAGTCAAAGAGGCTTAGTATGGTCTCATTAGTCCAGTAAGATACAGTAGTTTACAAGATTTGTAAGCTACAGAAAACACAGCCATCCTTGTAAAACTACACTTTTAACTCAGAGGAAACCAGAACTAATGTCTGTAATTATATTTTTCAGCTGCAGAATTAAAAGACTGAAAATACTGAAGAACTTGTATAACACATACATGAACTTTTTCAAATATTGGCAAAAAATGTAAGGTCTGGATGACAGTTCCTATTTTATTTGCCATTCCTTAATTTTATGTAAATATTTAAATAAATCCTACTGAAATCTTATGGGAAATTCACTGAATTTGCATTTGAAAGGAAAAACAGGATGAAAACAAGTCATAAAATCTACCTCCTTCAGGATATATGAATTGGGAGAGGTAAATTTGGTGGTGTTTTTTATTAAAATAAAAAATAAATTTTCTGTAGGCATATTAACAAATAGCTGGGCAATTCTCATTTATCCATATTCTTCATACTTGTTTCCTGCAGGCAATATATACATAGGCTTTTAAAAAGGAGTTCCGCAAGTAAGAACAGTTGCTTCCTCACTAATTAGGAATTAATACAGGCCTTAATTCATAACAAAAAAGGAAGGGAACACCATGGTAACCTAAAAAGAAAACTTATTCAGACTCTATAAAATGCACCTAAACATTCTTAATGGTATACTTAATGGTTAAATCTTCTTCACAGACTGCATGAACATTAGTTTTTAGAAATCAGTTTATGAATGATTGTCTTGACATATTCTATGCTTTTCAGACTGAGATGGCTCCCCTTCACTCATTTATGTTGTCATGAAACCTGTTTTCCATTTAGTTGACTTCAGTTTGATTGCGCACTCCAATTCACTACAATGTGAAACATTTAGTACCAGATGTTGTCCTTTTTTCCCCCTTCAAGAAAAGGCTGTTGTCATAAGATCATTCATGTTCATATTTCATTTCTCCAAATTAACAACGTTAATGTTTTCTTTCTCCTTTCACATTAATTTGAAGAAGGACAGAGTGCTACTATTTAATCTAGGTTATAATCTTAGTTTTTGCTTTTGGAGTTTCAATCAAGAAACCATCATAGAGGGCTAATATTTTCTTGGTTTCTTAAGAGGCTTTTAAGTAATGTATATAGAAGAGAGAGACAAATTATTTATATTACTTGAGAACGATAAAGGAGTATCAGTTCTGAAGAAGGAAGGAAAAAAAATAAATAAAATTTTCCTTGCTTTTCATGATCAAACTTTAAATGCAAGGGCCTATACTGAATTCACACTGTGATTTTGCAGTAGTCAGTGAGTATCTTTTGTTGCTATGTTTTGACACTGAATTAGCACTTATTTTCTACAATTTTAAAATTATGATTTTTAGAAAAAAGCCAAAAATTTCCACCATTTCAATCACAGAAAAAAGATTTTTGTAACCTGATCTGATAATTAAATCTCTGTCATAGGTACCTATTACACATTTCCTTAGTAATAACTTGACGAACATTGTTTTTACTGTAATGTTTTCATTCTTAGGACTCCCATGTGAGACTGATAACCACTCTTATATCTTCATTTGTGAAGGGGAAACAGACCAAATTCTGATCCCATTATAATCACTGGCAATATTTTCATTGACTTTAGGTTCTTGTTCTAATTATCTTTCCTATTATTATTCAAGACTGTAAAAAAGCCAGAAATTGAACTTAGTTCTTACACATCCCCAATGCTTTTTAATAAAAATAATTAAAAAAAATCATATAATGATCTGCAGAATAATTTCTCTATCACTGTATTACATTTATTAAGAGAGCAGAGTTTATTAAAAAAGGCGATAGCTTTTAGCATGAAATGTGTTCTGTTCAAGTCATAGTGGAGAAGTTTGTACATTTTTAGGCCTTTTTGTTTAATACAGCTAAGCTTCAAAAAAATTTCGCTATTAAGACTTCTCTTCCTTCATCTCTGCTGCCTTCTCTGAAACACACCAAACATGCAGTGGACAAATTTAAAAAAGAAACAGGATACCATTCCTGGAACTTTTTTTAAAAGCCAAAATGCTATCATGCAGAGACACATGGATGAAGTATTATGACATAACAATATGGTGTATAATTGTATGTATGCTGAATGTGCTCATTTTCTAAATAAGCTATATGATAACAGCTCTGACACATCTCATTAAAGGTCTATTTTCCATACCATTCACAGTCTTGATGATATTCAGATTTATTATGTTATAGGTGGATAAGTAAATTCAAAAAATGTGCTTGAAACAGTGTTGAATCAAGGTATGATAAATCACTCACCTCTCCCAAGTAAGTTATTTGTCTAGTGATGAACAGCATTACAAACAAATAAAACCATATTTATTTATGTTACTTAGAACTGTTCTGGTATGACAGCTATAACTCAGGAATTTCAAAGATACTATTCTTGCCATTTTCCACAGTAGTTCCTAAAAGGAATTTGTTTTGATACGTCACTGAACCATGATCTATATCATTGTTTTTCACCAGGTTCCCTCTTCCTTTTCATCATATGTGATAAAAATTATCCCTAGTAACAGTCTGACTGCTTTGACTTTACACACATATGTAAGGGCACAGATTGGAGTACAGAGCCCATATACTCTGCATGGTCCACACTGCAGTCCAGCATACTTAACTCAGACATTAAGCCATATACCCATATTGAGGCTGCTGCGGGGGAATGGGTGGGGTTGATGCTCTTTTCTTCATAAAGCATACAGCCACTTTCCACAAAACAAAAAAAGCCCTGAAAGTAGATGAAAGGAAATCACCCAGTTTTCAATTTAAAATAAATAAATAAATTGGAGAAGCGATTGCTAAAAAGGGAGAAGGCAATGGGTTTGAATGAAATCTTGCTAAATATTCCAGCAGACAAATCAAATTGTGAATTGGCCTTTATAAAGGAAAATTAATATTGACACAAGCTGTTTAAAGTGCTGTTGAAAATGAGCAAGATGATTTTCATTGAATTAAGTCTGAGGAAAAACAGTAAACAAAACAGAACACAATCTGTAGCAACTTCAGCACAGATAACAGAAAAAGTGTTGGATTTGAGTTTAACATGCTGCTCAATCAAGGTCCATAGAACCCAATGGAGCTGCTGCTGAATTAGATTCTGCAGCCACCATAAGCCCCTGTTACTCAGTAGCCATGTAAACTACTTATTTATATATACTGTGAAATAACTATCACTCTTACAAAGGTTTTTAACCTGCAATTTATTTGCCACTGTTCTATGCATTTCCTTGGAAAAATATTTTATCATTCTTTTACTTCATATCACTTCCCCAAACCACAAATGATCACCAGCGGCTCCAAAGAAAAAATAATTCTCAAGCAAATATCCTACCAATTCCATCATTAAAAGCCTAGACAAAGTTGCCCTCATCCTTCTATTGACAGCAATATTTTTACCTTTTGGGTTTTCTGTTTCTCTATTATGCATACCCTTATAGAAAAAGAGAGATTAAAGGAGAGATTATAAAACCTTTTTCTTGACCTGACCAAGGGGGATCAATTCTAAAGTGGGAGGTCACACTTGAGGATATTCAGAGAAACTGGCAGAGGTCCTATTTGGAGGACTGCAGTAAAAATGATGTAATTGTATTTTCACAGCTCCTTTAGAGGAGCAAGTAGCAATAGATTTTTGTTGCTACATTTCTGTTTATGCTCACATGTATAGAATAGAAATTAAACCAGACCAACTATGTCAGCTCCTGCTTCATATGTTGAAAGTCAGTCTCAAGTGACTCATTTATGTAAGTACAGTTCCAGGCTTGCAGAATATCAGGGAAGCTTTGCATTTAAAGTGAGGCTTAATGAGGAATCCCAAGTGAATCTAAAGTTGCCAAAAGGTACTTGATGGTTCACTGTGAGAACTGCTGTCTTCTAGCCAGAAAACAGGTGCTATATAGATAGCAGCATCCTCATGCTGCTCTGGTAATATGTTAACTCTGATCTGGAGGAACAATTACAGAGAAAGCAAAGATCAGTTATTACAGTCCTGAACTTTCTAGCTTGAACTTTTGTTTGCACAATAGCTACTTGGAATCTGAAAATTGCTGTTCGGGTGAACATGACCCCCTCTTGAACTGAGCGCACTTTCACTGTCCCTCCTCCAAGTTATGACTCAATTGCAGTTCACCTCAACAGGACCTGAGCATTGTCCAGATTGCAGGGCTTTCTTATTTCAGTGGTAAAACTGCAGCCAGGTGTAACAAAAAGAAGATATAATTTCATGAGCAACTATATCTACTTCAAAAGACTTAATCTCAAAAGTAGCCCTTCACTCCAAGAGTACTGTACTTCAGCTGATATTTTGTTAGTATTGGGTATAAGTAGCCTAGGTATACACACCCATCTCCAGCATTTTGTTAATCTTCCCAAATACAGGTATAGAGTTTTTTTGCACCAAATCTCAATTTGTAACTTTTTAAAAACAAAATATTGGTAAAAACATGATAATCAGAAAATTATTTGATATCGCTGAGATTTAGAAGTTGCCTCCTACCTTAAGATCATCTCAGTGATGGTCATTACAGATAGAGTAAGAATGCTATTTACATCTGAAACAGCAAGTTATTCTAATTGCAGTATAAAAAGGAGGTAATAAAGCCTTTATTTTAGTGGGCTGGAACTTCTTCCTTCTTTCTTCTGCATTCTGGACATTTCTGTGTTTTCTTTCATCCAGACCACACCAATCCATTGTACACTACGCTTGGGAAGGGAGAAAATAATAGCTGGACTTTACCTACCCAATGAAAATATTGCTGCTCCTGGCCATTTTTTTTTTTCTATCGCATCAAATATTTATATTGGCTCAACATAGCTGGACACCTAGAAAGCGTGATGTTGTCTGACTGTTTCATATTTGCCACTCATATTGCTTTGATATGTCTTGACTTTTTGGCCTAATTTCACCCATCTTACTGTTCTTTGTTTATTGTCTATTTGCATCTAAAAGTAAGTCTCTAGCATCTTGAGGTCATTAAAGACTGTAAATCACAACGACAAATTTACATAATGTGTCAGTGTGTATCTGGCATGCCCTCATGGAAAAAGGCTTGCTAGAAAGCTCTAACACAACCCACACTTTCTACACATTGTCTCTACAAAGTCAAAGCACATCATATTCTTTCAAGTTCCTATGGTTGTATAGCCTTCAGAAAGTTTACAATGTATTTATTAGTAATAAAATTGGTCCATACATACACAATCAAATGTACATCAAGTCTATTTTAGGATATTAACATTATGAAATAATGTCACACCAATAGATGAATAATGAATAAGCTTGTAGCTTAGTCCAATAAAATAAAAGCATAAAAAAAACACTGCTCACAGTCTACATAATGGTTAAAGGAAAACAGAAATGCAGAACAGTCATTAACTAATGACAACAGATTGACTACATTCTTTCTATCCAGCTATAGCTGTTGATTACACTTTGCTTTGTTTCCATGAGAAACAAAGATGGAAATTTGTCTTCATATTTTCTGAAAGCAAAAGTAAACTTATCCTCCCCCCAACTTTAATTTTATCACAGAAAGAATGCCTTAGTATCCTGTCTTTAAAGGCTTTTCCTTACTATACAAAAAAATAAATAAATCAAGTGATTTTTTTTTTTTTACCCACAAGAAATCTATATTTGAAACTGAATATATTTAGAAAAGCAGAAATGTCTTTGCAAGTTCAGAGCAACTTGCTGAATGATGACCTTCCTCATAACAGAAAAGAAGAAATATTATAACGAAGGCAAGAATGCATGCAGAGATATGTTGGTCATCAAGGAAAGTATTTGCAGATGGAGGTAAAGTTGGGAATATAAAGCATAGAGCAAAAGGCTCCAGGGAAACTGTTCTAAATGAACATGTTCAGTGTCACTGTTATTTCTATAGCAGCTAATCAGTGAACAATAAATATATAAGCAGTGGAGACCATTATTATCTTCCCAAGGGTAGTGAAAACATCAGCATATGATGCTATATACACCTAGAAATTCCCAAGGTAGCTACAGACAAGAGGAAATTGTCCTCTTGTGTCTCCTCAACAATTCAGCTGAATAAGTCTGATATTAATTTTTTCTATTTTTCATGATAAAGATATACCTAGTTCTAGCATATTTTGGATTAATATTCAATTATATAATAGGGGAGGAATAAAATAAATGTAATTACTTTTCAAAATTAATTCCTTCTCCATTTTCTTGTATGATACTTCACTGTCTGTAACTTCCACATCAGAGGTAGGAGAATTGTAACCATGTAGCCAAATGCAGCCCTTACATAGCACAACTGCCTTCTAGATCGTAATCAGTCCAAATATTGCTAAGCAAATGACCAGGACTTTCTTAACTCAGAAATACCACACAGCAATGTTTCACTACTTGTTAATGAGCACAGGAGAGAGAATGTTAAAATGTATATTCAATCAAGAACAATACATGATGAGCAACCAAGCAGGTGTGATACTTGCAGAGACAATCATGAATATTATTTACTATCCTGAAGCAGGATAGTAAAGTACATTGTTGACACTCAAAGGGCCCAGGGTCTACTCTTGCCTTTGATAATATCTTCTCGTCTTATGGCTTCTATTTTGTTCTGTTGCAGAAATCCCGTATCTAGGAGAGGTCTAGCAGAGCACTGTTTACATCTATTTGGAGTATTAGTCCCGTTACTTTTGAAATTCTAATACATTTCACCAAGACACACTTTAAAAACCTCTCTGTTAAAAGTATAGGTAAAAAATGACACTCTGTTCCACTCCACACGTCCGCCACCTCAACGCAACCGCCAGACACACAGCAAAGCAGCCTCCAAACACAGACACCCACAACGAGATCCACACCC